>JAGKTI010034911.1:0-11363 GCA_018397915.1 Birgus latro | reverse complement strand
GTAAAAACTTTGGGAAGCGTTCACCAAGCCACTTACTACCTTGGCGGACATAAGGGGTGCTGTAGTTGAACTAGTGTCGCATACTAGTATGCTTGCACCCAATCGGCTAATGGCGGGCTGATTACACTTGGTTCACAGACTACACACACATCCAAAGCCACTACAACACAACAGTTACACTCACAAGCACTTCTCATCCTACATACAGTCTCTATCAGACAGCCTAATTCACTGGGTCGAGATACATGGCTGTATCTTCCCTGTTTCGGTAGGGATAGGCCGGTCCTGCAGTTTACCTCAACGGCTGATGACGACGACGGTGATTATATATATACATATATAGTAAGCGATATACAAGCTAAGTAAGAAAAGTGAAAGAAAATGAAATACGGTGATTTTACGAAAATCTCATTTTCTTTCAGGGGTCAATTATCCGGAATATATTTTAAGCGATATACACACCAAGTAATAATAGTGAGAGAGATTTAAACCCCAGCAGGACGCGGGTTGTGAAACAATATTAAATATTTCTATTTACTAGGAGGAAATTCTGAATCTTCTTAACTGCAAAGGAGGCTGTACATATTAATTTTATCTAGTATTCAGTTAAGGATATACAGAATGGATTTTTAGAGAATGGAGGAGGCGGCTTGGAAAACTTTTTTAGCTTTGTACATTTTTACTGACAGTTTTTATACTTTACTTCCACTGTATATTACAGTGCAATGACGTCTCTCAATGCTCTATTCCTGCCAGATGATTTTGTTCAGGATTTGAGAGAGGATGAACGATGAACTAGTTAAGGGAAAATGAATATGCGAGGAACAGTTCGAAAGTATGGTGTAGGACGACAAACAAGATTCTGATGAGAAACGATTATTTTAAAAGCAGAAATAGGAAAAAATATAGCAGATCGTGGTGTTCTTTGGAGTACACAAGAAGTACAGATAACTGGAAGACTATTAACCCATTACAAGTTCTACTGTAAAAAAAAAAAAAATTACTAAGATCTTTCCAGCATATATGAGTATAGGATAAATAAAAGGACACAATGCGGAGAAGAACATTAGAAGAATAGGTTGCAGAATTTGTAATGGAAAAGGACAATGAGAAAAACGTGGTAAAATACGAATATGGAATAATTAGAATAGGAGAGAAAAATGAAAGACCACCTGTAAGCAAAACACAATAGAACCCGGGTGTAGCAAAAAGATCTTGGAAGGCAGAAAAGAGTGATGACCATATTTTGCTCCAAGAAACAATATTAATTTTATTCCAACTTCCACAACACGTTTTTTTTTTTTCATCTTGAGAGACCCAACTAGTGGTCTCCCCGATGACGAGAAAGATACCCTGAAGACAGAAAGAACGAAATAATAAGACATCACCGTAACAGGCAAATTAAGCCAAATTATAGCTCTCTATTAAATTCGTTAACGCGGTAACAAAAGAAAAAATGTTAGATAAGGAATCAAAATGCAGAGCTCAGAGACAATTAATTCGTCTTTGTCTTGCTCGGGGCAACTGTAGTATTCTGTTCCAACTAACGCGGTATGATTTTATTAAGGACAAAGAGAGCATTAGACCTTGACACTGTGTTAACTCAGGTATCACTGATAACATTACTGTGAGAAAACTAAAAGAAAAAGAGCACAGAGTAAAGAATAATATAGTACAGCATTAATCACATAAAGTTCTAGGAGGATAAGAATCACCTGGAAATAAGACTAATTTCACTGGTCAACAAAAACAAAATTACTTCATGGTTCTGAATTGAAATGATCTGATTCTAGGGTAATCGAAGATGCTGAACTCGAATATGGCATCAGTAAGGACGTGTCAGGTCCAGTTCTTGAAAACCAGTATATTGGTGTATCATGCTCACAGGATGTGACTCATACATTTGTTTGTTTAGTTCCATCGATGAAATTTGTATTTTTGGTGCAGATTAGATATATTGTTTCCACTTCTATCCATGCAGAAATTCTTAGTCACTTTGACAGTGGTGAAAGTTGGAACGCCGCAACTATATAAACGGTACTGACCGTTTTTGTTACATTTGTAGAGCATTCTCCCCGGAAAGCTTCAAGAAACCCATCACGAAGGCTGTTCGAATGAACTACAAAAGCTACTTCAAATGTCCGTTGGGCGACCAAGACAAGAAATGGGCGCCTCACATAGCGTGTAGGTTCTGTCTCAATCACCTCAGTGAATGGATACATGGTCGGGTTTGCCATTCGCTGTACCAATGTTGTGGCAAGACCCCAAAGAACACAGCAACGACTTGTACTTCTGTCCCACAAACTTCAGTGGTATAACTGTCAAGACATGAGCCACAGTACAGTACCCCAATATCGCTTCTGCAATCCTACCAGTGCCACATAGTGCAGAACTACCAGTTCCAAACCCACCTGCTGAAAACGAGCTAAGCAGCGAATCTGATTCCAGTCATAGCCCCATGGATGATGACCACCAGGACGACTCAGGAAACAGTGGTCCCAAACTATTCAACCAGGAAGCCCTACATGATCTCATAAGGGACCTTAATTTATCTAAAGAAAATGCAGAGCTCCTGGGACCACGACTGAAGCAGTGCAACCTGCTAGAAGATGGAATGCGCATCACTACGGCGCATCATCAGCATAGGCAACTGTCTGCGTTTTTCAAAATGGCAAACAACCTTTGCTATTACGATGACACGGTGTCTCATGCAGCAACTCTGCAAGTCTGGTCCATATAAGCCGGACGATTGGAGGCTGTTTATAGGTTCAGGAAAAGACACTCTGAATGTAGTCCTCCTACACAACGGGAATCGGCTTTCATCCGTGTCAATAGCACATACAGAGAAGATGACCGAGAGCTATGAAACTATGATGATTGTGCTTTCCACTATCAAGTATGAGAAGCATCAGTGGAAAATATACGGGGGTCTCAAAGTGATTAGTCTACTTCTGGGCCTTCAGAGCTGTTACACAAATCACAAATGCTTTCTCTGCTTGTAGAACAGTCAAGATAATGCTGAGCACTATGTAAGAAAAGAATGGCCGGCAAGACTAAAAGATGCACCCGGAAAGTTCAACTGTCTTCACAAACCCCTTGTGGATCCAGAAAACATATTCCTGCCTCCACTGCATCTCAAGCTGGGCTGGTCAAAAAATTTCGTAAAAGCCATGGATCAAACGGGTACTATGATTCAATACTTGTCTATGAAGCTCGGTGGCGTGGTATCCGAAGCTAAGTTGAAAGCACGGGTCTTGAATGGTCCTCAGATCCGCATGCTGGTAAATGATGGTAACTTCATCAAGGAATTAAACCCGCTGGAGAGGGACGCATGGGAATCATTCGTGAATGTCTCACAGAACTACCTTGGAAACCATAGTGCAGACAACCACGAAGAAACTGTAGCAGGAATTTTACGGAGTTATCGAGCTCTGGGCTCACGGATGTCCTTGAAGATTCATTTCTTTCACTCCCACCTCGATTTCTTCCCAGCTTACCTTGGAGACATTAGTGACGAGCACGGTGAAAGGTTTCACCAAGACATTGCTATAATGGAGAGCTGGTATCAAGGCCGATTCAGTCCCAACATGAAGGGCGACTACTGCTGGATGCTACAACGTGAAGGGAGTCAGCTGAACAGGCGGAAAAGGAAAGTGCAGAAGTATTTTTAAAAATTTATAGCTTGCTAATAAAATGTGCATTGGATTTCCATATTTTTGTACCATTAATCATCACAATATTATCTGTGTGTGCCTCAATATACTGTATGTTACAGGTTGAGACGAGTTATGCCACACTGTATATGTTTTCAGTCTGATATTCAAGAAACCTGGTCCGATAGCGCAAAATGAATATCAGATCTTAAATCAGTGCTATCACATTAGTCAGGGACACATACTCACGTATGAGAGGTTTTTAGCTGTTGACCAGTGTTATTATTCAAGGAAGGAAACAAAAGAATTCTATAGCTCTAAAACGAGGGAACAAACAGTGGCAAAACAAATTTCACTGAAAACGATATCCAGATGTACAAAAAAAAGTGACAAAATGGGGGAGGAGAGATAAGGGGAAAAAAATATGCAGAAAAAGCAAAGAAGGGATGCTGGCAGGAAGGAACGGAAAGAAAAATGAGAAATGATTGGATGTGAGAAGCTGGCAAAAGCTGAGAAAATATGAAATAGAGTTTGGGATGGGGAAGAATATAAACACTAGAAAAGACAATGAAAAACTGCGAGAGACAGTGGGAAGTGAACTCGACAGTTATGCTTTAAGTGGGATACGAGAGGTCAGTGAGGATATGAGGAGTGAGGAAGGATGTGATGAGTGAGGAAGGGTGGGAGCGATGAGTAAGGATATAAGAAGTGTGGATGTGATGTGTTATGATGTCATAGGTGAGGAAGTATGTGAAATGTGAACGCGTGGGGAGTGAGGATCGATGTGAGGAGTATAAATGCAAGATATGAAAATTAATGGTGTGAAAAGTAGAGATGAGAGGAGTGAAGCTGTAAAAGCAGGTAAAGTATTAGAGAAAAGAGAACGCATAACAAATGAAGAATGTGACTGTGAGAAGAAAAGGTAGGAAGATAGCGAAAAAGAATAAAGGATTTTTCAGATAATGAAGAAAATAATGAGGTGCAGGGAAGTTGTAAGGATGCCGGAATGTAATTACCAACATGTACCATGGATGGCATTTCAGATTAAGAGATGCAACGACGAGGAAAAAGATAATTAAGAGCGTTGCATAGTGTCTGAACAAAATTGGCATAAAGATTTGATTAAGAGCGGAATAAGACAATGCCTCGACTCTGCATTCTTTCCAAAATCACTGCTTCTTTACCAAAGTGTCTTCATTTAAACCTGGCAAAAATCTCTACCAATCTTCATTTTATTGATGGTATGTTTTGAGCTGCGGGGACGGCTATGTTAATCGGGGAGTGAATGTCGTAATGGGAGCAAGAAATGAATTAATAAAGCTAAAACTCATAACGCTGACTGAACCGCTCCAGCAACACACAGAAAGTCTATTGGGGAAGTGAGAGGAACGTTAATCATGGGCCACCCTGCATTAGCTGAACATACCACGTGTCTGTGTGCCACGTCCTACACATTCATTCTGCTTCAGCCACTAATGATTTTCAAGGGACAAACTGGGAGTGTAACCTACTTTACCATCGAATCTACAATGCCATAATAATAATAGATGGGAGCGCACATCATCCACAAACTTAATGTAGTGGTACCCTGTTTTTAGGGTAGCTGTACACTGAGTGGGAAGCCAAATGATTTCCTGTAAACCAGGAAAGCATTTACAGCGCTGGGTGGTAACCTTATAACCAACGAACATGTAATCCCTACGTGACAACAAGTGGGTTGGCGAAGGGTTAGTGCCCCTCCTCGGAAAACAACTAACTAAAAATACGAACAAGAAGCCTCGGACCAGGACTGACCAACGGGTGACGACTAAGGACCGAACGAAGGACATGCTACGGATAGCTATATGGAATGTAAGGGGTGCAAACGATGAGGTGAATTAAAGAGAGGTCGTCCAGGTGCTTGAGGGTGCGAAAGTGGACGTATGTGGATTAACTGACACTAAATGGAGGGTGAGAGTGTGAGAGAATGGGAACATGGATAGGGTATATGTGCAGGAGTAGGTGTGAATGAGAGGACAAAAGAAGGAGTGTGTATTGTTGTGAGTAACAGATGGAAGGAGAATAAAAGAGAGTATGGATCAGTTGGGTCAAGGATTGTGTGGGTAAGAGTGAAAGTTGGACTACAAATGTGGGCTATTGTGTGCGTGAATGTGCCAATGCAAGATCGTGCAAGCAGAGTGAGAGAGGAGTTCTCGAGAAATGTTGAAGAGTGCATGGAAAAGTTTGGAAGGAATAAGAGAGTGTTTTTTATTGGAGGTATGAATGGAAAAGTAGGGAATGATAAGGTGGATGGAGTACTTAGTGAGTGGGGTGTGCCTGCAGAGATGGATGAGAATGGCAGTGCTTTAATGGACATTTGTGCTGGGAGGAGGTTTGTGATAGCCAATACTCTTTTCAGGCACAAAGTGATCCATTGGTTTATGTGGCGAGTGATGAGAAGGGTGGATGGTGAACTGAATGAAGGGAAGGGAATGATTGATTATGTGTATGTGAATGAAGGGTTGAAAAGGTTTGTAATGGATGCAAGAGTATATAGGCGTCGGGGGAGTGGACTTTCTGACCACCACTTGCTGGTGGTCAGAATAAAAGTCCAATGGAAATGGAGATATAGAAGGGAAGGACAGGATTGTGCATACAAAGAGGATGGAAAGGTTACAAGAGGATGGAAAAAAGGCAGAATATAAGAGGGAAGTGGAGGAGCCATTGGGTAAATACGGATTGGAGCAGATGGGGGATGTGAAAGGTGTGTGCAGATATTCACAGAAGAAATCTGTGCAGCATGTGAGGTGGTGTGTGGGGTGAAGAGAAGACGAAAGGGGGTTGCAGGGAACAGCATGGTGCAATGAAGAGGTGAGAGAGGCTGTGGTACAAAAGAAGAAAGCATATAGTGAGTGGATGAGAAACAGGGGCGTAGAAGTTGAGAAACAGGGGCGTAGAAGAAGTTGAGACAGAAGAGAGAGTTATATGTCGAGAGGAGGAGAGAGGCGAAAAGATTAGTAAGAGAGAGTAAGAAGAGAGTGGATGAGGAATTTTGGAAGGAACATGAGTGTAAAGGGGAGGGAAAATAAGAAAATGTTCTGGAAAGAGGTAAAGAGAGTTAGATAGGGTGACAAAGAAGTTACCCGGGGAATGAAAGAAAAAAATTGTAGATTACTAGTGGAGAAGGGAGAAAAAGTGAGCAGATGGAGAGAACACTTTAACGAATTGTTGAACATAGAGAATGAAACTAATGCAAGTATAAGTGGCTGGGGAATGGCTGGGAGAAGGAGGGATGTGAGAAGAGAGGAAGCAATCTGTAGGATGGAAGTTGTGGAAGTAATGAAGAAAGTAAAAATGGGGAAAGCCCAAGGAATTGATGAAGTGTGTGGTGAAATGCTGAAGCATGGGGGAGAGATAGTAGTAGAATGGATGTGGAAGATGGACAGATTGGCTTGGGAGGTAGGTAAACTTCCAGAGGATTGGAAGTTGGGTATAATTATTCCCCTGTACAAAGGATAAGGGGAAAATGAAGTGTGTGATAATCATAGGGGCATTTGTCTTCTTAGTGTAATAAGAAAAGTATATGGTAGGATACTTATTGACAGAGTTAGGGAAATAAAAGAGGAATTAGTTGGAGAACAGGGAGGTTTTTGGAAGGGAAGAGGTTGTGTAGATCAGATATTCATTCATACTGTAGGTCTTTAGTGGAAAAGTTTCTAGAAAAAAAAAAGTTGTATGCACCTTCATGGATTTGGAGAAAGCATGTGACAGGGTGGGTAGACAAGGACTGTGGAAAATATTAAGAATATAATTATGGAGTAGATGGGAAGATGTTGAAGGCCATGAAGAGTATGTATGAGGCTGCTAAGACTGCAGTGCGTGTGGATAGTGAACTGAGTGAATTTTTCTATTTGAAGTTTGGATTGAAACAAGGATGTATCATGCCTCCATGGTTGTTCAATCTATATAAGGATGGGATAATAAGTGAGATACAAGGTAAGGCAGTGGATGTTGGAACGGCCCTAGTGAGAGAGGGCAGTGTTTGGAAACTCCATGTACTGTTGTTTGCAGATGATACTGTGTTCTTAAGTGAAGATGAAGGGGAGCTGCAAGGCTTGGTGGATGAGTTTGGGAATCCTAAGGTGAATGTAGGGAAAAGTAAAGTTATGGTCTTCGAGAGAAGTGAAGTCAGTGAATGTACATTGAGGCTGGATGAGGAGGAAATGGATAATGTGAGTGCATTTAAGTACTTGGTTAGTGTGATGAGTAAGGATGGAAGTTTAGAAAGTGAAGTTCTTGAAAGAGTACATCATGGGAGAAAAGTTGATGTTCCTTGAAAGTAGTGATAAGAAACAGGGAAGTGAGCACGGAAGTGAAAAAGCTACTACATGACAGTATTGTGATACCAACTCTAACGTATGGAAGTGAAGCTTGGACCTTGTTGGAGGGACAGAAGTCAAGAGTGAGAGCAGTGGTAATGAGTTATTGAGAGGAGCATGTGGAGTCACATTGAGAGACAGATTGACACATGAGGAAGTGAAGGAGCGTTGTGGTGTGGATGTGGATGTGATAGGAAGCATTAGGAGAAACACACTGAGATGGTTTCGCCATGTTGAGAGGATGCAGAGTAAGAGACTGACGAGGAGAGTTTATGTGAGTGAGGTGGATGGGGTCAGAGGGAGGGAAAAAATGCAAAGAAAAATAATAATACCAAAACAATAAGCTTTGCCATATAGATTGTGAAGCATAATAATAATAATAATAATAATAATAGTAAACTAAAAGGCTGTAACTGTCCTATGAACAGAGACATTAGTCTCAGCCTACTGTTTCTTAGTGAGTTTGTCCCCACTGGGGAGATTTTGATTTCTTTTTCTATTAGCAAAGGGCCATGCCCGGACACATCACTTGGGCCTCTCAGATTCCTTGTGCAGTCTTTGGTTCTCCTGGAATCGTTGGGGACTCTGAAGCTAGAATAAGTAATTAATGTACAAGCAAAAACAACAGTCTCCATCTACTAGGTGGAGACTAATAAGAATATTAATATTAATAATACTGATATAAATATTAATAGTAATACATAATAATAATAGTAATAATAATGATAATAGGAATAACTAGAATTCTAACTGTATTATAGACAGTCACTACTCTACACCTACTGTTTCTTAGTGACTTTGACCTCGCTGGGGTGATTTGGATTTTTTTTTTTCCTATCTACAATCGTCAATGCCAGGACGCATAACCTGGGCCCTTCAGATTCTTTGCACAGTCTCCAGTTCTCCTGGTATTGTCACGAGACTCTGAGGCCGGAATAATATAATTAATTACACATTCGCACTATGTAGCCACAATGATGAAGCTTCATGATGTGTTATGGGATGTATAACATAAAAATAATCTGAAGACCCGAAGGTAATTTTTTGTGTAACATCGTGGGATTGTCGGGAGACTCTGAAGCCATAACAGTAATAATTATTTACATATTTTGTATTGTGTAGCTACAATAAGAAAGCATCACCATATGGTAAGGTATGAATAATATGAACAAATTCTGAAGACCCTTAGTGTACGGCCACACTGAGCGCAACAAACTGGGAGACGTGAGCAGAGAGAGATGAGGTGACACGATACCATTCACTCAGTCCTATATAGATGGCCACACTGAATGAGCAAGGAGGTATGTTGCTCCACTCACCCTCCATGCTCATCACTACACGATGCAGCATATTCCAAAATATTGCGCATTGCCTAGCAAAATCCCCAGGCTTGTCTGCACCAATGAACAGCTTCTGCCTGTCTGCCGCGTGCAAGGCTGTTACTTCCTACTTGGACAGGCATCGTGTTGACGCTCACCTCGCCGTTCATCACTCAATGCTACCTCCCCACTCATCGTGTTCAGTGTGGCCATACACACTTCCTATGTAACATCAACAAGTGGTCTCACATAGGAATTAAAGAATGAATGTGTCTGCCACTCTTCCTTACAATGACCTTCACCCCATTGGGGATATTTGTAATTTTTTTCTATCAGAAATATCCCATGCCAGAACATAACCTGGACCCTTTAGATTCCTTGCACAGTCTCAGGCTCTCCTGGAATCGTTATGAGATTCTGAGGGGAGAATAATAATACTGCCAGTACAAGCAATAGTCTGTCTGTAGGACAGTTTCAGAGTTCTAGTTAGTAACATATTTTTATTATGTAGCCACAATAAGGAAGCTTCTGCATGTGGTAAGGTATGTGAAATATAAACAAGTTGTGAAGACCCTAGGATAACTTCTTGTGTAACATCAACAAGGGATCTGACAAAGGTGTCGAAAAACATATTTATCTACTATTTTTTAGAATGACCTTGACCTCTTTGGCAAGAGTTGAATTTTTTTTCCTATCAGCAATGGCCCATGCCAGGACTCATAACCCGGGCCTTTCAGAATCCCTTGTGGAGTTTCCTGTTCTCCTGGAATCGTTGCGAGACTCTGAGGAGAGAACAATAATAATAATACCACCAGCAAAAACTATAGTCTTCACCTACATAGTAGGTGGAGACTAATATAAACAAAACACAGTAAAATTCCTGAAGGTCAAATGTGATAAAGAAAAACTTAACACAGTCATTTCGTACTAGATGCCGAGCTATAAAGGGAGTCAAGGTCACTGATCTTGTGCATGTTATCTTGGATCTTCACAATCTATAAGTCAACTAAGTTTGGTTGTCTTAGCTTTGATCATTCATGAAATTTTAATGGCATCCGGAATATCTTAGAAAGTCGTAACTTTTGGTTCCAGGTAACCTAAGAAAATAATCACTTGACTGGAACCATGCTCCTTTCCGCAATGAAACCGCCTAATTGCTATATTGCAGTAAAATTTAAAACTTGCTAGCTTAAGCGGTTGTTGTGAGAATGTTTCAGATTTGTTTTTTTCCTGAATAATATCCGGTGAACCGATTGAGTGCCATCACATTTGGCCAGAAGCCGCCAGCTGGGCGATTAACCTAACAAAGAATGAAGGCTCTAGGCCAAAGAGCGTCTGAGTACTGGCCATTTACTTTTTAAGCGGAAACAAATGATAGTGTTATGAAGGGGGATTTGCCAGTTAGGTGTTCGAGAAAATTCTCGGTGTGTCTGTACGGTAGGCTAGTTCCGGAATCGGTACGGTCAGAGTTGCCAGCTTGCTTGCTGTTAGTGAGCGTAGTTGTTTTGTAAGATATGCTTTAATTTTTATGCTCTTCTTCTCTATAATGTTTTAACGTGATTGTTTGTTAAATTATGCAATTTAATTTAAGTTTGGTCATTGATTTAGAGTGTTATGTAATATAAGAAGATTGGCATATTTTGGTTGTCTGTTAGTTGGCAACTGTTTACAGTCGCACCGTCGAGTTCGTCCTAGACGTTTCTCGAGTAATGCAAGGTTATATAAGGATGGGGAATGAGACACTAGTTGTTGTTAAGGTTAAGGATTAGTTGGGCCTCAGTCAGTTTCAGTGAAGTTTAGCCGGTGCAGTATCAGTGAAGTTTGTATATTTTCGGTACTTTTGAAGCTCTTGAAGTGTTATTGTGAAAACAGTGAAGTGTAAAAACAGTAAAGTGTTGACAAGCATTAACTGTGAAGTGCTGTAAAGTATTAAGTAAAACTGCAGTTAGTACAGTTTGTATACGTCCAGTGCTTGTGAGAACAGTAAATTGAAGTTAGCAGGCATTAAGTGGAATTATCTGGTAAATAAAGAC
>JAGKTI010034909.1:0-11364 GCA_018397915.1 Birgus latro | reverse complement strand
GCCATGTATACCTATGGATCATTTTGTGCCTGAAGAGGGTATTAGCTACCACCAACCCCCTCCCAGCACAAATGTCCACTAAAGCACTGCCATTCTCATCCATCTCTGCAGGCACACCCCACTCACCAACCACTCCATCCACCTTCTCATTCCCTACTTTTCCATTCATATCTCCAATCAGAAACACTCTCTCATTCCTTTCAAACTTTTCCAAGCAGGCTTCCTGGCATAGCCTACTGTATAAATGTACAGTGGACACAAGACAGTGACATTAAAGAGGTTTAAAGCAATAAATAATGATGTTGCTGCTGGCTCTGGCTATGACTTGATCCTCCTTGACCTAGTGATCAGCCAGTGGCTGGCTTTCATTTTTTTGAAGATGAATAAAAGTATTTTGTGTGTGTTATTCCTCATTTTTTAAAGTTTAATAGAGACTGTTATCAAAAGTCTGTTTTTATATGTCTTTGTTGGTGGTTTATTGAGATTACAAAAGAACAGACAGGCCATCATAGTAATACCGTATTTGTAAGAGAACAAAATATATCTTTTGATATGTAGATAAAAATCAGAAACCACAGACACTGCACCATTATTGCCAGCAGAAACTAGCTTGCACAGTAATGATGTTTTTGAGGCAAAAAGGACAGGAGTGCAGATCTTCGTCCTGTAGTGAAAATGAAGACAGCTATAACCAACTGTGCTATGACCAAGGGGTTACTGTATGTGTGTGTGTGTGTGTGTGTGTGTGTGTGTGTGTGTGTGTGTGTGTGTGTGTGTGTGTGGAGAGGGAGAGAGAGATCCAGGTTCGATAAAGCCAGAAGCTCAATAAATCCAAGGATCACTCCCCCTGAGGTGGGAATTTAAGCACGTGTTTGAAACTAAATGAGTAAAATATCGTATCTTATCCGTTTATAAATAGCCACATGTCGTAATGTTGTAAAGGGTGGCCATTTGTCTTTGAGGTACTGTAGTTATTTTATGGGGAGGGGCACTAACCCTCTGCCAACCCATTTGTTGACACGTAGGGAACATGTATGGGTTGATTACATGGTTACCATCTGGTGACATTATATGAGGGTTTTATGTGGAAAGAAAAAGCATTGGTGGCTGTTAGCTTGTGATTCTTCTTTGTTTGCTTAGAAAAAAAAAAGGGGGGGTCTCCTGTTTTAAGAATTCCTGTGCAGTATTAAGGTTAGCCATTAAGTACCTTGATTGTTTTCTACATTATTGACTGGAATCTTAACCAAGAGCCATAACCAACAGTTTTATTAATAACATTAATTGCTGGAAAATGGTGAGAAAAAAAAAGCCTCAAATCTGTGGTACAGTGGTAAAGTGTGGGTTTTCATACACTGAAGAATAAGAGTTTGCGCCCACTTTGGTGGACATAAGGGGTGCTGTGGTTGAACCAGTGTCACATATTATAAAGTATGATTGCATTCAGTCAGCTTGCGCGGGCCGAATACACTTGGTTCACAGACTACAAACACATCCAAAGCCACCCCAACACAACACTCATACTTACAAGCACTTCTCACCCTACATGCAATCTCTGCAGAGCACCACATGTTGGTGGAGTGGAACCTGATACACCAGAAAGAAAGAAATGTGTGAGAAGACATTTATGGTCATGCCTTTGTATGTGGTAGGATTATGTCAAGTGAAAACTCATTGCATAATGATTTATTGTATATTGAGGTCAATGTAAAACGGGTTCAGTGGGGTTAGGAAGGAAGCTAAGGACCACGTAACCTTAAAAAAAAAAAAAAAAAATCCTTTTAGGCTTGCCCCTCAACACCCTCAGGAGCACCCTGTTTTCCACAAGGGGTAGCATCTTTGCCAGACATGATTTCCATTTCACAAGTTGCAGTATTTCACACACACAAAAGTTATCACTCCACGTATATCGCATACTCTACTATTCATCACGCACCTGCACTGTTATTTGGTGATAGCAGTGGTATTTCAGTGGCCCTGCATGCACGAAATGTAACAAAAGTGAGACATTCACAGTGAAAGTAAATACTGGGCAATCATCTTGGCTAAAAAATCTGACTGTCGGCTTGTGCAGGAGGGACTGTGTTTGCATAAGATCGTCGTATGCGTCCACCACAGTTGTTGTAAAAGTGCGTTTCGGCTTCATTATCGTGAAACTGGGTTTAACTTCTGATTCATTGTTCTGTTGATTTATTGCATACCAAACTTACAGATACCAGAACCTGACTGTATATATGTGTGTGTGAGCCCCAGCCCCACGGTAACTGTACCCCTGTAGTCGTGGTGTGCAAGTCCGTAGGTGTCATTATTGTGCCCTGACAACCTACCCGTCGACAGTGCATTTGATTTTCTGTATAATATGATACGCGTGTGATTCGTGTATAACGTGTTAGTTTATAATAATAATATTTATGTGTAATATATTCGTGTGTAATAATATGATTTGTATATGATACGAAATCAATGCACTGTTGACTGGTAGGTTGCCAGGTTATGGTAATGACACCTTCAGACTCATGCACTGCGACTATAGCATCATCAAGTGTGTATAGCATTTGTACTTGCCTGCTGGCACTGGGTGTTCCTTCCTCAAAACAGCATACCACAAAATGAAGTTATGCACTATTATAAATTGAGTTATATAATAGTGGTTATATAGCCCATTTTTTTTAGCACATTATTTTAAAATTAGCTCATGGAACATAAAATTCATTGTTATTGTATGGTCAACTGCATCACAAAGGTTATAAAAGGTGCAGCCTTACTTCATACTCTACCCTCAAAAAATGAACGACATTTGAGGACAGCAGCATTGCTCCCCTGACAGACCTCTCTCACACTCCCTGGTTAAGAACCATTGCTATAAACTGTAGTTATGTCAAAGTTAAAAGTGTGTATGTGATGGGTAAACAGAGGCAATGGATGATGGGAGGAAGTAGTAACTGCAAAGAGAGTGGAAATGCTGGAGGAGGAAGAAAAAAGTGTGGAATATAAAAAGCAGCTGGGTAGGTTTGGTTATGAATGTATGGCAGAGGTGGGAAGTAAGTGTGTGTGTGTGTGTGTGTGAAGAGTTCTAAAAGAAATTCATGCAGCATGTGAGATAGTGTGTGGGGTTAGAAGAAAACACAAGAAGATGAAAGAAACTGCATGGTGGATTAAAGTGAAATGAGCTTTGAATAAGAAGGAAGCATATAGTGACTGGATGGGAAGTAGAGCAATTGTGAATGGGGAAAGATGAAAGAGTAACCAGCATGTTGACAAAAGGAGAGAAATAAGGAGAGGTCACATTGGAGAAGGACTGGAGAGGCCTTTGTCATTTGATGGTCTGTAGCAGGGTGCTGGTGATGATGATGAATACATGAAATACATGTATCACTTCTCTCCTTCATTCATTATTCAGCATCCATAACAGTTTTACTGGTAATTTCAGGTAAGTCATTGAAGTTACATTTGCAGGGCACAAAAATTTGTTACTGTATAATTGTTATTATTATTATTGTTAATTTTTATAAGGAGTGTGACTCATTCATGTAGGCAAACTTTGTATGTCTCATTCAATCCATTTTTTTTCTTCTCTCTCTTTCTCTCTCACTCTCTGGACTCTACCTCACTCCACCTTAGAGTGGAAAAACGAGAATGATGATAATGATGATGATCCAAGAATGATATATGTAAATCTGTGGTCTGCAGATGAGATTGACAGCTGTGGGTGTGCTTGAAGGTCACAAGCGGTATGTTACATGTTGCGCTGTAAGTGATGATGGAGCGTTAGTGGCAGCTGGCAGCGGTGACCGAGCAGTTAATGTCTGGCGGATTGATGCAGCATCTACTGCTGCTCTTAAGCAGCAGCAACAACAACAACAACAACAGCATCAGCAACAAACAGTACCAGGACATAAGCAAGGGAGTGCCAAGAAGTTGGTCAGGTTCCCGTCACAGAGATTTAGGGAAAATATAAAAGTGAGTGGCTTCTTCTCTCTTCATTTTTTTCTCAGCATTTATTAGACGTACATGATTACAGGTTTATGAATGAGTGGTTGAACATTGGATTAAAGTGTAGTGATTTTTAAAAAATTCATACTCTGCCATCTCTGAAGTAAATCTTGAACCTGTAAGTATGCTGTGTGATGTTGTGGAGTCGATGAAAATGATGAACAGAAAAACACTGAGATAGTATGAATATGTAGGAAGAATGTTAGAAGAAGAATGACAAAGAGATTGTTTAACCTCTTACTGCTGGCTGTCATCAGTCAGTATGTAATGGTTTAGTACCAATGAGATGTAGCAGTATGTGAGGCAGACTGCCAGATGTGGTAGACTTTGAATGTTTTTTTGCAGGGTCAGCCAGGTTGGTATTGCAGTTTTGGAAAATTTCAAATTTTGGAGAAGCATCAGTGGAGTCTTTGGGGGAGTTCTGTTGTTGGGAGAGTTTTGTTATTTAGATGTTAAGATTTGCACTGAGATGGAACAGAGCAGATGCAAGCTCTGTTGTACAATCTGGAAGTGGCTGAAAGAAGTTCAGGGAACTGTTACCTCTCCTGACAGTGAAGAGTATCTCACTCTCCACATAGAGCAGACTGTATGGTATGTGTTTGAGAAATATGATGTTTTATGGAAGTGAAACATGACCAGTGAATGACGAAGACATTTGGAGACAGGAATATACTAAGGTGAGAATGGCTAGATCGATAAACAAAGCTACGTTTAGGGACAGGGTTATTTGTGATGTAAAAGTGGGTTGCTTGATGTCACAATGTACTGAGAATGGGGCAGTGTGGATTATGTGGGATGCTGAATGAATGGGGGAGGATGAGAAGGATGTCAACACCATGAATATGGATGAGAGGGCTCAAAGATGCCAGCTAAAGAAGATATGGAGAGAGGTCTTATATTATGACCTATCAGACACAGGACTATTAATAAAGGATTGGTGGTAGGTGGGGGCGCTCACCATCCACTCACTCGATGTGCTGCTCTCGGGTGTCTGTTTGTCTATCTTTCTTTTATTCTTTCTTATTCCTTCTGCCTGTGGGTGACTTTACACTGAGTGACAAACCAAATGGTTTCCCGTACACCAAGAAACCATTTACTATGCTGGGTGGTAACTATATAACCAAATTATGGCACCTGATGGTTCAGTGAGTAATTAAGGGGCTCCAATCGGAGTGAACCTGGGTAGGTTTATATCCAAGGGGTGGTTGGGGGTTTATTGCTCATGTAATGCAAGAAACACATTAAGGTGATTTGGCCATGTGGAGAGGATGGAGAGAGAGACTGATGAGGAGAGTGTATGTGAGTGAGGCGGAGGGGGGAATAGGGAGGGGGAGGCCAAGGATGAAATAGAGGGATGGAGTGGAAAGGTATATGAAGAGGGGGGTGTGAGCTGGAAGCAGGGCAGTGAAATGGCTGGGGACAGAGTGGCACGGAGGCGATTTGTTTTTGGCCACTCCTTACGGGATTAAGGCGTCTGGCAGTAGGTAGATAGATAGATAGATAGTAATGCCACTCAGGGATGAGTGAGGCTGGTCACTCTCATCTTGAATGTCAGGACCAACTTGCCTAGCCACGGGCTTCTATGCTCCTCTTGGGGCAACATAGGATTGGATGATTGATGGATAGATGGAAAACTAAACTGTTTAGAAAGTTGCTATCACTGGATGAAGAAGGCATACATATGCTGCATGGTCAAGACCTTCAAAAATATGTAATTCCAGATAGATGTGTAGCCATGGTTGGGCCTAGTGGAGCCTGGGGACTCCCCAGTTAGATTCTTGGCTCCTCCACTGGCCACTCTACTTGAAATTTGAGATTAATGTGTAACCATTCCGCTGCAGTGAGTATCCCCAGAATATGGCTACCACCTTGGTCCCCCTTTTCATCAAGACCTGGCTTTGCTATTGGGTCTTGAACTTACACAGGAGCATTATGCACACCCTATATGGAAACAGGTACAGCTAGCACTCCCCCTCCTCCCCCATCCATAGTTTCTGGTATGGCTAGTATTGTTTCAGACGTTTCATTTTTTGTTTCATTTTTGAAGGCTCCAATATGCTTGCATGCATCGGCCTTGGTCATCTAATGGCAGCTCTCCATGCTGCTTGATCTTTGGCAGCCTCCCTGTTCAATCCCTTAACCCTGAGGTCACACTTAATGACCTCGTCCCATGTCTTTCTCGGTCTACCCCTCCCCCAATATTAACACTTCTCACCCTCTGCACCCAGTTATCATCCCCCATCCCCTCCACATGTCCAAACCACCTCAGCCTACCTCTCCTCATCACAACACCAATACACTTCAGTCCCATCCTACCTCTCAACTCTTCCATCGTAAACCCAGCCCTCCCAGGCCTTGCATGCAGGGACGCACTGCACATCCACTTAATCATTGTCATTTCTGTACATTTAAGTCTGAGAATATCCTCTTCCTTTACTGCCCAGGTCTTACTACCATACAGCATCACACCAACACATGCTGCATACAAAGACCCCTTAGCACGTAAGGAGAAGAGTCCTCTCAATGTCAGGAGAGGCAACAGCTCCCCAAACTTTTTCCAACCACTTCTCACCCTAGCAACCGAGCTAGCTCTAGCCCCACCTCTGGCACATAACATGTCGCCCAAATAACAAAACTCTTTCCCACACTCAAGAGACTCACAACAAGTTCAATCCTTTCACGCCTAACAATCTCCACCTGCTCTCCCCGACACGCCACACATATAAAATCAGCATTATCTCGCAGTCTACCTCTCATACCATTACATCTCTTGTGCACCCATTTATCACAAACACTGCACAAGATGGAATTACTTCCCACACCTTTGTGGCAAACTGCACATGGCCTCTCTCCCTCTCCTCTGATTGTACCGCCACCAACCCTAGATATCATCACTTTTGTTTTATCTGCATTTACCCTTAAGCCCTTGTGCCCTATACTGTCTCTCCATTTCTTAAATCTTTCCTCCGCCTCCTTTTCATTCTCTGCAATCATTTAAAAAAAAAAAAAAGGCAAAATGTTTTGACAACCTTCATCACTCATCTAACAACCTCCTCTGAGCCTTCAGTTTTTCTTGCAGATTCAGTTGTTGATCCTGTCATGTACCGAATCCATCACACGACCCCTTTCCTCCACCTGAATCTTACCAAGACCCATTATGGTATTACCCATTATGGTATTATACTGAGAAGATGTAAAACAATAACAATAAGGCAGCTTGACGCTTGAAAAGGAGATTGCCACAGCGATAGATTGTGTAACCAGCTCCTGCGACTGCCTGACCGTTATTAATGTGTCATTTTGAAACAGAAACATTTTCTCGTAAATGAACAATGTTTCCACATAATTTATATGATGACTCACATAGCTAGGCCTAATTGCAGTAGAAAAGGGAAAGTTTGTGGAGGCATTCTGGTACTCAAAAGACTTTTTTTTGCATGTTGTGATCGACACTTTGTTTTTGCCAGCATCTGCACCCCATCGCACATTTTTTTTTTTTTTTTTTTATGTGTCCGACTCTGGGCATAGGCTTCACAGCCTGCTATCAAGGCCCAGTCGTCCTCCTACAATCTACATGTCACCACTTCGGCGCTTAACACCCACCGTCCATATTGAATACATGCTAGGGCTGTCTCATACAGGACCATAGTAGAACCTACTAAGCATAAGACAGAGGAAGGAGTGTTGTGATGGCTTTTGTACGTGGAGTGCACAACAATTAAGTTATGAAAATGCAAGAAAGGGTAAAAGAAAATGTGTGTAGATGGTATAGAAATAGGTGCTGGAAAAGCTTTATTTTAAGTGAGATTGAAATTGAGACATACAGCAGGCCAAGATGACATTTTCATTTGGTGAATGATTGTATGAAAAATGAATGAATATGAGGAAATAGAAGAGGTGGCAAACTATAGAATCAGAAAAATGAATTATGAAATGAGATACACATGACAAGTGTTGCATCCTTTTGTAATTTGACATTTGACAAAATGAATATATTCAACAATACAATAGTTAGGAAAACAAGACAAAATTAAGCTTAAATGTTATAGCTATGTGAGAAAGAGCCAAAGTTTTTCAAGACTTGAATGATAAGTTGATGGGTGTGTTTTATAAGTGCTTGGATACTGTCAGTAATGTTTCTTACTTTTATGTACTCATGCTAATGATATTAACTACTCTCTGTTATACAGGAATGGAATATTCGATTAGGATAGTGGTTGTGATGTTGATGATGATGTTATGTTATTTTGTCTATCTTTCTGTGTACCATGTCAGTGATGCCTAATCCCAGAAGGGGTGGCCACAAACAATTGCCTGTCATCACCTTGTCCTCTGCCATCTGGCTATCCCCTTCAGTTCACACACCCCACTCACCCACTCATATACATGAATTGAAACAGTTTTTTATGTGCTACATTTTAAACAGAATCTTTATGTGCTAGGTTAACGCATTTAACCCTGATGGTCATCAGTTTCGGGTCTTGCTTGCCCTAATGTGCTGAATATATATTTATCTTGCATGATTTTTTTTTTTTCAATGCTGATTGCTTCAACTTGTATGGATTTTAGTGATTTCTGTATGGTTATGTGGCAAAAATAATTTTCCAAAATTTACCTATTTTTGTTCTTACGCGAGAGGTGACTTTTTTTCTTTTTGAGGGTCGATAATGTGGTAACCATTACACATACAAGAGTGAAATACTGTATACATTTTCAGGTGTGTAAATCAAGCTCTTGAAATCTGTAAGACCAAAGTTTACCTTGGTGAAAGTTGAAAAATTGGACCTGAAATGCAGCTGGGGGGATAGTCAGGGTGGGAGATTTGCAGTCTTTAGAGGTGATAGTCAGGGTGGGAGATCTGCAGTCTTTAGAGGTGATAGTCAGGGTGGGAGATTTGCAGTCTTTAGAGGTTAATATGGTACTGTGATATGACTTGCATGATGCTGTATTGCTAATTCTCCTGCACCTTATAGACTGGAGCAGTGAAGATGTGTGTTGGCTGCTGGTGGAGCAGGCCTAGCAGAGTACTCACATAACTTCCACTCCCATGTTGTTGATGGCTGTGAGCTGTTGGCCATCAAACAATATCTTTATGTACTAGGTTAACACTTTTAATACAGTAGTGTGATATGACATACATAATGTAATATTGTTACTTCCATTGCAGCTTATAGACTGGAGCAGTGAAGATGTGTGTGGGTGGTTGGTGGAGCAGGGACTGGCAGAGTACTCACATAACTTCCGCTCCCATGCTATTGATGGCCGTGAACTGTTGACTATCAGTGATGAAGTCCTAGAGCACAAACTTGGTGTTGGTAGGTCAGACTTGAATTAATGGTACTGAATCTCATTTTCAAGTAGCTACCTTATTACTGCCTCGCTAAAATCCTTTTAGAGATCTTTTAGGGAGTTTGTTTTGAAGATGATACTAGTTTTAGGGAAGATTAGCATTTGCACTATGTATTAACAGTAATCTATCATTCAGTTTGTTATGTAAGTTTTATGGAAGTGGCTCTATATACTTATGTTCCTTATCACAGGAGAATTCTGTGTTAGGTGCAGGATAACCTCCATTATCACTGCTTTCACTTGTGTGATGAACAAAAAATGCAGTTGCCCAGTAACCCTGACATTAGCTGCCTTTTGCAGTGCCAGTTCAAAATAATGCTGTTTGTTTCAACAGTTACTGAAATAACCTGCTACCTGTAATTGTAACTACAAATTGCTTGCTACAGTGCAGATATTGATATGCATGTAGAAAATTCACCTCCGGCAGTACTGTATGTAGACATGCATGTGGTCTGGTGACTTCCCGTACTGAGCTCCAGTATTCTTCAGCTTTTGGTTAATGATTGGTTTGCCACTATGCTCTCCCAGTACTGTACTTGATGCATTCTCTGATGCCACTGCAACCACAAGGAAAACCAAAAAGTGCCAGACAAGAAAACACGGAATTTTACAGCGGATAGAGAATGGAGAGAAGACCCATTTTATGTCTAATTTATTTGGGATAAATGAATGCACCATCAGAGGTATGAAGGCTGTTGCCATCAGATTCAAGAAATCCAAGAGTTCATATATAATCATTTCTTATTAGGCTATCATGCGTACTGCTAACCCCTTACTGTCAAAGATGAATTTACTCATGCTGTTGTACATCATGTTTTCAGCACCATGCACCTTTCATAGGAGAATCTTTAAAGAGCTCATGGGACAGCCCCATAAGGGTAGTTTTTTATCTACAGTCGATAGTTCTGCTTGGTCGGACGGACTGGGCTGAGCAACAACAACAACAATTATATTTTATGGTTGTGGATCTTATGTAAAGTATCCCCCCTTCTGCATATTAATCACATTACATTCTACACTTCCATTCATAGAAACTTATTTTAATTCAGTCTTTTCATGTCCATGACAGATGCTTTGGGCCACAGAAACAAGATATTGCGTCTGGTGAGCAAATCGGGAGCACAGGATCCTCAAGCCAAAACCCAAACTGTCCCCAATGCACCACCAGATGAATTCCTTTGCCCCATCACCCAGGAGCTCATCAAAGATCCTGTTCTCTGTGCTGGTTAGGCCTGAGTGTTCTGTATCCTTCATGCTTTTTTTTCTTTTCTTTTCGTCACCAGTTATGCCAGGCATCCCGTTCTGTGTTAGTTAGACCTGAAGTGCACCGTCTCCTTCTTGCTGTGCTCTCTGCCTGTATTCTGTTGCTTTTATCTGTTACTGTATTGTATTGTCCATTTCCAGTCTCTTGTGCCAAGAATCCAGTTTTCTGTGCTAGTGAGACACAGAGTGTACCGTCTCTCTTGCTATGCTGTCTGCTAATATTCTTTTCCTTTATCCATTATTGTATTATGTCTTTTCTAATTGTTCTATTATAGATCCAGGTCTTTGTGCTGGCAAGACTGTGATTGAGCTGTCATCTTGTATTCTGTTCCTTTATCCATGTATTGTGTGTTTGCCAGTTGTTTTGTCATGGATACAGGTCCTTATGGTGACTAGGCATTGGCTGTGCTGTTTCTCCCATGTCCCGGGCTGTGCTGTGTACGTGTATTCTGTTCCTTTACTCATTACTGTATTTTGTGTTTCCCAGTTGTTTTGTCTTAGTTCCAGATCTTTGTGCTGGTTACACTCTGAATGTGCTTACTCCCTTCTGCTTTGTTGTTTTCATGTATTATGGTTCCTTTATCCAATACTTTATGGTGCATTTCCCACTTGTTTTGTTCCTCACTTCTCATGTGTTGTGTTTCCTCCCTTTTTTTGTACCGGAAGGTAAGCTTTCTTTTTGCTGTCGTGCCCACTTCTGTTGTATGCCATCCACTTTTCTTAGTTTGTTATTAGCTGTGTTGTTTTGTTTGATTTTGCTTG
>JAGKTI010034908.1:0-11365 GCA_018397915.1 Birgus latro | reverse complement strand
TGTGCCTTGCAAGAGATATCATTGTCTTAAAAAAGAGATCTCGAGCACGATAACAGGCTCTAGCATCGAAGTTTTTAACGATTTGAATTACAATATAACGGACTCTACTTGTGTTCCACTAGACCCATAAACATTTCAAAAACACCTGCTCTAATACCTTTAGACTAGCTCGGAATTTAGAGCCCTAGTATGTATTTGATAATAGATAATGGGTATTAACACCGAAGTAATGACAAGTGAAGGTGTGTTGCAAGTAAAACGCTAGAGCCAAGGAACGGACTATTAAAACCATGGTCATAATTAGAAAAAAAAAAAGAATCAATGGGAGGGAGTAAGATAATGATTTCTCTCCCTCCAGCCGCACAACATCGTAACCCCTTACATCACTCGCTGTGTCGTGTGGTGTTTGCGCGGGTGAACGGAAAGCACTCACTCACCCCCTGCCTCACTGCTGTCGCTCCACTAACTTTTGAGATAAGTTACAGTCTCTTGGGGCAGACCGTGATGCAAAGGAAAGAGCAACCTGAATTTCTCTTACCTCTCCGATGGTTGAAATTTTGTTTTGAGAGGAAAGGTTTTTTTTTTTTTTTTTTTTTTTT
Source organism: Birgus latro (assembly GCA_018397915.1). Taxonomy (NCBI): domain Eukaryota; kingdom Metazoa; phylum Arthropoda; class Malacostraca; order Decapoda; family Coenobitidae; genus Birgus; species Birgus latro. Next base: position 10,766 of record JAGKTI010034908.1, on the reverse strand, counting down.
TGCTATTTCTTGGTGCTGGCGTCGTTTAAAAAGTCAGCATACAGGAGAGGGACAGGAAGTAACATTGCCAACGGTATTATGAACTTCTTGGTGTTATTATATATGAGATTTTACTTGGGAGGATAGTGTAGCACAAGCAGATTAGGACAGTATTCCTGAAGTGGATGTAAAATTTAGGATGAACTGGTGCTTCTGTTCCACTAGCCTTCAGGATCCAAACTCTAATCAAATTTATTTACTGTCCTTTTTCAGTGTCTCGCTTTCATGAAGAGTCGTGAAAGCATACCCTTCTAAACCTTTTCCTTTATACATGTCCACAGCAAAGAATACCACAAATATCCCCACCCAAAGTTTCTATACTGGTGTTCGCCACTTGAATTATCTTGAGCCGGAATCTCACTCACTAGCTCTCAGCTGCAGCAACTTTCATGATCTTCCCTCCTTCCTGAATACCATCCCTCCTTCTCCTCTGGCCCTCATTTTGTTTTTATTACCAGGAATCTACTGGCTGAGGATTCTAACAGCAGCCCCCAGTAGTAAATTTCTACTTTTTCTACACTCATTTTAGAACCAGATGCTGTTGTTAGTGCTTGTCTATCTATCTATCCATAGGCAGACGCCCTAATCCCGGAAGGGATGGCCACAAAAAAAATCACCTCCATCTTGCCTTGTCCCATGCCTTTTCGATGCCCTTCACCAAAATTACATCCCCATCTCATACCTCTACACTCCATCTCTCCATTTCATCCTAACGCTTTCTATCACATCCACACCCACATCACAACTCTCCTTCATTTCCTCATTTGTCAGTCTGTTTCTCAATGTAGCTCCACATGCTCTTCTCATATAACTCATTTTCACTGTTCTCATTCTTGAATTGTGTCCTTCCAACACGGTCCAAGCTTCGCTTCCATATGTTAGTGTGGGTATCACAATACTATCATGCAATGACTTTCTTTTTTGTTACTTCCATGTTCCTTTCCTTGTGTCTTATTACTGCTTTCAATGAACAAGCAACCTTTCTTCCTTGCTGTACCCTTTCAAGCTTTTCATCCTCTAAACTTGCATCCTTACTCATGGCACTACCCAAGCACTTAAATTCACTTACGTTTTCCATTTCGTCATCAGCCAGCCTCACTATCCATTCAGTGACTTAATTTCTCTCGAACAATACAACTTTACTCCTCCCTACATTCACCTTTAGATTCCATTTTTTTTCACACTCTCCCAAACCCATTCACAAAGCCTTGCAATTTACCTTCATCTTCACTTATCACAGTATCATTTGCAAACCATAGAACAGGACGTTTCCAAACGCTCCTCTCTCTCATCCAACATCCCCTGCCCTACCTTGTATGTCTTTTAATAATTCCATCCATATACAAAGTGAACGACCATGGAGACATGACATCCTGTTTCAGTCCAAAATTCAAACAGAAAAGGTCGCTCAATTCACCATCCACACGCACTGCAGATCAAGAAACCACATACATACTCTTCACGGCATTCAGTAGCTTCCCATTTACTCCATATGGTTTTAATATTTTCCACATTCCTACTCTATCCGCTCAAAGGACCACAAAGGAAAGCAACCTGTAGCAGACCTGTTGGTCCTTTCGTGGTTGTTTGGTATAGGGAAGGTTGTAACTAACAAAGCTACTCTACCAGTAAAGTACATGGACAGAAAAGAAGGTTGGCTCCCTCACACCGACCAAACCCTCCAGCTGAAGCCGGCAGGAAATTGTGAGAAGGATCACCATGCAGGATAGAAAAACTGTCATGGAAATCTCAATGGAAAGAGGGAAAGGAAATCTTAATCTATACTTTACCTGAAAAAGAAGTCAGCAATATTTATCAGTGTTGTTCTGTGGGTTACATCATCTGGGCTCTGGAATAAAAATAGTTTATATGTACTGAAAGGTAATATTCAGGAGTAAACATATTAAGGTGGGGGTCTGATGACAGATATTTATCCAAGTGACCTTTAAAGGTTAGTACTGTATCACAGTTTACTGAACTGGGGGACAATTTGTTCCAAACAATTGCAGCTCTATTAAAGAAGAAATGCGTAGCTTCATGCTGCTGGATAATTATGGCTGCTAATTATTTTATGCCCATTGCCTCTAGTATAATTCGAGTGATTAACTGCGAAGCATTTATCAACAGCCATGGTCTCATGTCCTTTGAATATTTTTAATGATTCAGTTGAATCTTCTTTTAACCTGCGTTTGGTTAAGATAAACAGATTCAGGGCTTCTAAACGCTCTTCGTATGGTTGATTTCTCTATCTAGGTATCATTTTGGTCACCCTTCGTTGTACTGTATCAAGTCTTTCTATATCTTTTTTGTAATAAGACGACCAGAACTGGACACAGCACTCTAACTGTAGGCGTACAAGAGAATTATATAAGGTGAGGATGATGATATATGATTTATATTCGAATGCTTTACCAATGAATCCGAAAAGTTTGTCTTTCATAACAGCCTCTGTACACTGTTTGCTTGGTTTAAGATAATTTGTTATATGCTTTCCCCAAATCCATGAACACCGCACACAACTTCTTCCCTTCCTTAGAAACATTTCCACTAAACACCTTAGCATGAATATCTGATCTATACAACTTCTTCCCATCCTGAAACCTCCCTGTTCTCTAACTAATTCCTCTTTCCCCTAACTCTGCCAATAAGTATCCTACCATATACTTTTCCTATTACACTAAAAAGGCAAATGCCCCCATGATTATCACACACTTCTTTTTCCTCTTTTCCTTTGTAAAGGGGGATAATTATACCTAACTTCCAATCATCCGGGACTTGACCTTCCTCCCAGGCCAATCTTAACATCTTCACTATCCATTTAACTACAATCTCCACCCCCATTCCCCCGTGGTTTAGAATTTCACCACACACTCAATCAATTCCTGGGGCTTTCCCACATTTTGACTTTCTTCATTGCTTCCACTGCTTTCACCCTACTGATCTCTCCCTCCCTTTTCCCCTCCCAACCATTCCCCAGCCACTTTCTGTATACGTGCATGACTTTCATTCTCTATGTTAAACAATTCCTTAAGTGTTCTCTCCATCTGCTCACCTTTCCTCCCTTCTCTATTAGCAATCTGCATTTTTATCTTTCATTCCCCTATTACGGTACCTTCTTTATCACCCTCTCTAACTCTCTTTACCTCCATCTGGAACATTTTCTTTTATTCCCTCCACTTTTCACTCAAATTCATTCCACATCCTCACCCACTCTCTTCTTACTCTCTCTTATTGGTCTTTTCACCTCTCTCTTCTTCTATACATATAATTCTATTCCGTCTCTCAGCTTCCTCCACGCCTCTGCTTCCCATACACTTACTAAATGCTTTCTGCTTTCGCGCTACGGCTTTTCTCACCTCTTCATTCCGCCACGCTGTTCGTTGCACTCTTTTGTCTTCCCTTTACCCCACACACCACCTCACATGCTGCAGAGATTTCTTCTGTGAATACCTTGCACACACCTTCCACTTTCCCTACTTACTCCTTATCATATTTACCCAATCACGCCTCCATTTGTCTCCTTTATTCTACATTTTTTTTACATCCTCCTGCAAAATGTCAACCCTTTTCGTATGGACTGCTTCCTCCTGCTCTTCTCTCCTCATCATCCCTTGCATTTGTACAGTCGGCTCCAGGAGTCTTGTTACCCCTTGCCATCCCTCTCATGCATGCTTCCACATTTGCCCAGAACTCTTCTTTCACTCTACTTGCCCGGTCTTTTGTCGGTGCATAGACACACACAATCGTCCACGCTTGGCATCCTACTTTCAGCCTTAACCACACACGTCCCAAACCAGTTGATCCATACTCTCTCTCTCTCTCTCTCTCTCTCTCTCTCTCTCTCAACTAATCTAATCAGTGTTCTTCTATGTATGGTTGCACATCACGCGAGTTACTCCTGCACACAACACCCGTTTTTTCTACTCTGTGAATAATGTAAACCTATTTTGTTTTCATATTTGCAATTCTTAACTCTGGAACTGTCTTTTTTTGGTGCATCTGACTGACTGTGATATCTAATGTATCAAGGGAACTGGAAGTGAAATGAGGTTGATGCTGGCTTTCACTTGTATAATTTTCCTCCTCCCATGAAGTTGGTGGAGACTGTTTACTCGCCCTGTCCAAATGATTTTTCAAAAAGTTGTTGCCGAATTTCATTTAAATTTGTTGGATAGGTGAGCGGTTGGTCAACGAAGAGTTTATTAGATTTTGAGATGAACTCTGACCCCGTATGCTGAAATTAAAAAAAAAAAATGTATTGGCGTTCGCCGAGGTATGCTCTCTCTTGACATTTTTTAACAGTGCACCGTAAAGCCGCAGTATTAAATGAATGTGTGAGACCATAAAAGTATTAGTCAATTCGGAAAGAGGAATTGTACGAATAAATCATATATTATACTGCCTTTGGAGGAGGTATGCACACTGTGTGTTTTCTAATATTCTTTGCAAGGTAAAAGATTTATAGTCACATTCATTGGATATATCGTGTTTTCGTAAAAATGAACATTATTCCGACTGTAGAAGTAGGAAGTCTGTTTTAAGGTCCACCGTAGTATTATACAACAACGAATTAACCAGCTAATGAATAAACTTTCTTATTTTTTTTCTGGTATATTACATTTCAACACAGGTTTGCCCATATTTGCCTAGTTAATGACCTGATTAATTCTATTCTTTCTAACAGATCCTCTGGGTTGCAGTAATGAGCCCGCACTGCATAAATTAGCTCCCTGTCCCTTAATGACTCACTCAAGGTATTTTTCTCGACCTTGATCTTGCTTTTTATTCTGAGTCGCTTTTACAATTTTAAGCTTTTGGTTGTGACTCACCGCCGTCTGAATACAATCGCATGAGTTTAATTGCTATAAGATGCTCGATTTGTCCTTATCGTGAGAGTGCTTAATTTAACAGCTTCTCTGACTCAGTTACATACAGTCGTGTGGAGGCAGCGAGAGTGCAATGAATTTGTCTCATCGTAATTAAGGGTTCATTATTTCAATCTCAAAAGTTACTCTTAATGACTCACACAGTTTCTATTTATCTCCAGTCTTGAGCTCGTTTTTCCGGTGAGAATAGATTTAACTCCTCCATTCGTATTACTCTTTTTTTTCTTGCTACTTCGAGATGACTTCTTTCAGTTTTAGGAGAGCCTTCGAAGAGAGCGGATCACACACAGCCATAGCTACCAACTTTCAACTAGAGGACTCTCCTACACTAGCTGAAATCGTCTGGTAGTAGCAAGAACAAATATCTTGACGGGAGACATAACGTCTATGCCAAAATCGTAGCCTTTTTTTTTTTATTATTAACAGAACAGAGGAAGAAAAAAAATAATAATCCATACACCAGATTATTGGAATCCTCCATTCGTAAAATATATGTAATAGTTGGACTTGAAAAGCTGTAGGTTGAAGTCTGAGGGGAAACAGCTACAGGGAAGCGAGTTCCAGAGAGATGCAGTTCGGAGAATAAAAGATTTCTGATAGGCAGTTCTGCAATATGGCTGTGTAACATTCCAGTCATGAGCGCTACCAGACGCCCGTGAAGCACAAAGTAAGGCATGAAGAGGTGGGAAAATGGTTGCAACTTTGTCTGAGCATTTGCCATAAAAGTATCTGTAAAATAAAGCAAGGGAGGCCTTCTTACTTGTAGGAGAGGTAGTTTATTTGTAATAACAGGGTTATTAATAATTCCAACAGCTTTGTTCTGAATTTTGTCTAGTTGTTTTAGTGCAACTTCTCCACATCCATTCCACAGGTGTGAGCAATATTTTAACTGAGTCAGTGTACAAGTTACGGACTCTGTATAATCATCAAAGTTTCTTTGCGGCGTTTTAGCAAGTGATCTGACATGAGAGGTCAAGCTGAGGGCATTGTTAAGTGAAACACCGAGATTACCAATACTTTCGGAGTTGGGAATATTAGTAGCATTGAAGGTAATATACGAATCTGGCAATATCTGTGTATTACTAAAATTACCAAAAAAAAAAAACATAATAATAAAAATGAGGATGATGATGATATATAATAATAATAATAATAATAATAATCGATCAATCAGTCAATCATTTCCTGTGGCACTCAACGAGATGCGTAGGACCTCGATAAATTCTCTACACCAATATCTGTCTCCTGTCATCTCCTTCAGGTCCCACCAGCACTCCTCCTTTGCTGCTCTTTTCATTGTCCCCAGCCAGATTTCATTCGGCCTACCTTTGCCTCTTCCTCCTCCAGCAGTCCACTCTGGCACATCCTGTATTAAACTGCCTTCTTTTCTATATATGTGCCCCGCCATTTTCAGCGAGACAGTCTTACATATTTATCAACTGATTCCACTCGCGCAAAATCCCTTACTCTTTCTGTAACTCTGTCTTGCCACTTCTCATCAAGAATAATTATCAGTAGACTATTTTATTCTCTTCTTAAATTCTAATGCTCTCTGATCTGTTGTAACTGTACTGTACCATGACTCATGCCCACAAATTAAAATTGATGAAACCATGGACTTGTAAATTATAACTTTAGTATGTATCGAAAGCATATTATTATTCCATGCAAATTTCAATAGTCCAACAGCTCGCAAACCTTGTCTAATCCTTTCCGCAGTTTCATTGTTTATTGATCTGTTAGATGATACAATCGTTCTCAGATATCTAAAATTTTCTACATTCTTCACCACATGATTTCCAGTTACACAGTCGATTTGATTCTCCACGTACATAGTAATCACTTCAGTCTTTCCACAGTTTATTACCAATCCCACTTTCCTTCTTCCTCCATCAGATTATCAAGCACCCTTTGCATCTCGTAAATATTTCCGGAAATCAGTAAAATATCATCAGCATAATAATAATAATATTAATGATAATAATAATAATAATAAACTAATAATGTGTAAAGGGAAGAATAATTCCCTATCGAAAATGGGTTACGAAATCTGTAGTCTCTCAAAATACCACTCTGAGTGCAATCTGGCAGGAATTCAACTATACTGCTTTATTTTAATATGGCCTACATTTTCCTCTCTGTATTTTATTCCACGTAGCTCAATAACAGAAAAAGGTAATGCTATGGCTCTACATCCTTTTCATTACATTTCTTCGTGGTAAGCATCATATTCTAACCTTAATCTTTGTTGTAACTGTAACTGTTCCTCTGAACTGTCTGCTTGCATCCCTCCACCTCTACGACGGGCACGTAGTACCCGTCTAGCAACAAACTCTCATCCCTTTTCTGTCCAGCTTTCTAATGCAAGAGTTAACCGTTACTCCCAGTCCTTCATTTATGCAACTGGTCAACTCTGGAACTGTCTCCCTCTGTCTGTATTCCCTACTTCCTATGATCTCCAATCTTTCAAACGCAGTGTGTCCAGGCATCTCGAAATGAATGGATCATGAATTTGGCTCTCTTTGGTATTGTTTTTACTTTTTTTTGGAAGGAGCAGTATGCGGGCCCTGGCCTTTGGTTCCTTCTTCCTTGCATTAAAAAAAAAAAAATCAAGATGGAGAGACGGCAATATCAGGTCAGGTTAATGTAAAAGTGGTACAATGTGGCCTGAACATTTCCACAGACCTCATTCAGAGCAAGTACGTATGTAGCGTTAGCTTTTGGACCATTTAAAGAAACGTGTGCAAGGTTTCATTTAAAAACAAATGTCAGGATTCGAATGGTATTTATTTATTATCTCATTTTTGCATGCTTACATACATACATAAACACACTCAGCATAAAAAATATAGCTGCTATACTACAGAAGTATACATCCATAGTGAAGGAGTTAGTTAAGTCACCCTTCCTCACAAATGACTTCTTAAATGGCCTGTATTAGCCAGTCGTATCCAAAAATAAATATGTAAGGAAGAGATCTTAGGGAACTTCATTACCCGACGAGACTATGAGCCTTAATGACTCTTTTTTCAGTGACCTTGAGCATTGTCATTGTAACAGTGGGTCTCTGGTGAGGTGAGTAAAATCGTCTGACTGTAAAATTAATTTAACAGAATATGATGTCATTCCATTCATTACCTCCGCCAACGAAGTTGGAGAAGGTTATGTATTCACCCATGTTTGTCTGTTTGTCCACACGAGATCTCCAGAAGCTCTCAATGAATTTCGATGAAAATTTGTGGAAGAGTGGGCCATGGGCCAAGAAAGAATTGTGTACTCACACTGTATATCCATGCCCCACACTGTATATCTATATATCCCCACTGTATATGTACCCCCATTGTATATCTATGCCCCCCCACCGTATATGTACCCCCACTGCATATGTACTCTCACTATAATATTCCCCCTCACTGTATGACCCCACTGCTAGATCTTAAAAGCGCTGAGTCGAATGTCTCTCCCACGATCAGGCTTTCAGATGTAAGTCAGTCCCGGGCTGTCACTTTCGAGGGGAACACTGTGGTGTAATAGCTCTCAATAAACTTCTTAAATTGCTACCACAGAACGGCGTTTCCATCACCAAAGTGCACCATCTTACAGTTGATTAAATTTGCTGGTGGATCCGGATCCGCTCTGGAGAATCCCGCACAATATCTATATAAGTTCTCAGTGAACTTCAATGAAATTTTGTGGAAGGGTGAGCCATGGACCAAGAAAGAAATCATTAAACTTTGGGGCGGATCCGGATCCAGATCCGGGTCCCATGTATCCCGCACAATATCTCCAAAAGTTTTCAATTAATTTCAATAAATTTTGTGGAAGAGTGAGCCATGGGTCAAGGGAAAATTGATTGGTTTTAGGGTCGGATCAGGATCCTATGTATTCCACACAGTGTCTCCACGGATCAGGACCCGGATCCGTTTTCACTGCATTGGCGGAGGTATGCGCTCTGTGAATGCTTTCCAGTTAGTGGTGCTATGGGTGAAATAAGCTGGAGAAACACAACAAAAGTCACGAAAAAATGGATAATAGTGAAACGACAAAAGATCAGATGTAGGCAATAGCTGAAAGAAATTGGAAGAAAAAAAACGTAATGAAAAGAAAACTAGTAGACAATAAACAATAAAAATGCAATGTTTGGAGTAGTTCTGGAAGAGATGGAGTACGATAAACATGAAAAAGTAGTAGAAGTAGTAATAGTAATGTTGTCGTTGTCGTCTTCTTGTTGTTGTCGCCATCGTTTTGTTGCTGTTGTCGTTTTGTTGTTTTTGTGGTTTTGTTGTTTTCTCCGACAAGGAGAGTATGTTTTCACCATTGTCTGTTTGCCTGTTAGCAGGATTACTCAGAAACTAAAAAAGAGATTTGGATTAAATTTAGTGGGTAAATAGCCCATGTCCCAGGGAACAATCGATTAACTTTTATGACCGACCCGGATCGTATTACAGATTCTGGATCCGGAAAACATTTTTTGTTAAACCCTAATCAATGATGAGATCCCAACTCATTATGGAGAGTGATTTGGAAATTACGTTGCCCTTGACTCAGAAATGTGCTCCAATGAGTGCCCCTCTAGTGGTCGTTTTGTAGTTGTAGATTTTGCTGTCGCTTTGACGTTGTCCTGTTGTTGTGGTTGTTTTGTTGTTTTGGTTGTGGTTGAAGCCCCTGACTCATGTGAAACGGGAACCCAGTGGAGGCTAAAGTGCTCCTTCTCCTGGAGTCCACCATCCTCTTTTCAGGGGATAGGGAGTGAGCTGAGAGACGCTTGTATAACCGAACAGTGATGCTGCCCGGCTATATTAGTGCCACCGCAAGAAGGCGTCCCTCTCAAGCACTGGGGGGTGGAGGTATTGATAAACAAAAATAGTTCGCAGATAAAAAGAAAAAAAAACTATTCTTGAGGGGGCAGACTAATGGATTCGCTTTGCGCCACCATTTTTTTTTTTAAATAATATAACATAGGAAGGAAAAACAAATGAATTAAAACAAAAATCCATACACCAGGTTCCTTGTGTCCTCCATCCATAAAAAATCAGTAACAGTTGGACTTGAACAGCTGTAGGTTGAAGTTTAGTGGGAAACAACTCTGGAGATTAGAGGTCCAAAAAGATGCATTTCGGGGAATATAAGATTTCTGATAGACGGAAGTTCTGAAATATCGCAGTGTGACATTCCAGTCATGAGCGCTACCAGATGCTCGTGTAGCACAGGGGAAAGCATGCTCTTTTCAATCTAACTTGGCCCAAAATTGACAATACGCCATTGATTGCTTAGTTATAGCAATGAATTAACACTAGAATATGATGCTAGTCCCGAAGAAGTGCTGCGGAAAGGATGTAGAGCTGAGGCACTGTCTTCTCCCGCCATTGAACTACATAAGCTGCAAATGGATGAAAATGTGGGCCATGTTAGGATGACATGAATCTTCTTCCAGTTCATTCAGTGGCATACATGGGGACTTGGAGAGAACAAACTTCTGTAAATCTCAGTATAAAAGATAACTGGGAACTGGTAAAAACATAATCTACCTCTTCTTGTTTCTCGTGTAGACGTTTCATATGTAATATCTATCTACCTAATTGTCTATCTGTGTGTCTGTCCGTCTGTATATCTGTGAATCCTTCTATCTATCTAATCTGTCTATCTATCTGTCTGTCTATAGCCAGACGCCTTAATCCCAGAAGGGGTGGCCAGAAAAGAATCGCCTCTGTCATTCTCCCCTTTGTCATCGAGTTGTCTTTTACCTAAACCGTATCCCCTTCTTCATATATATCTCTCCATTCTATTCCTCCAGCACATCCTTGGTCTCTCTCCATTTCATCCTCGGTGTCCATCTCTTCT
>JAGKTI010034907.1:0-11365 GCA_018397915.1 Birgus latro | reverse complement strand
GTCATTAAATGTGACTTAAGGGTTAAGGGACTGAATAGGGAGGCTGCCAGAGATCGAGCAGCGTGGAGAGCCGCCATTAGGTGACCAAGGCCGACACATGCAAGCATGTTGGAGCCTTCAAAAACGAAACGAAACGAAACGAAACGAAACAGTACAATATCACATCACTGACTTCTTGATAAAAATTACCAACAAACATGCATGTATAGTGATCACTCGATAACATGCCACTGCAATTGGGAATTAGATAATAACTATCATTACTGTATTTCAACAAATGAAGAAAAAATCCAACATACATCATCCAATCCTATGTCGCCCCACAGAGGAGCGTGGGAGCCCTGGGCTAGGCAAGATGGTCCTGACATTTAAGATGAGAATGACCAGCCTCACTCATCCCTGAGTGGCATTATGTGAGCAATAAATCCCAACCATCCCTTGGATATAAATCTTCACCGGCTCAATCCGATTGGAGCACCTTAATTTCCCACTAAACCACTAGGTGCCAAATTTTGGTTATATGGTTACCACCCAGCATAGTAAATGGTTTCCTGGTGTACAGGAAACCATTTGTCTTGTCATTCAGTGTAGAGTCACCTACAGGGAGAAGGAAGAATAAAGAACGAAGGAATGAAAGACAAAAGTGGGAGTGTAAAGTCACACGCACAGTACAATATCACATCACTGACTTCCTGATAAAAATTAACAACAAACATGCATGTATAGTGATCACTTGATAACATGCCACTGCAATTGGGAATTAGATAATAACTAGCATTACTGTATTTCAACAAATTAAGAAAACATCCATCATATAACATCCAATACTATGTTGCCCCACAGAGGAGCGTGAGAGCCCTGGGCTAAGCAAGTTGGTCCTGACATTTAAGATGAGAATGACAAGCCTCACTCATCCCTGAGTGGCATTACGTGAGCAATAAACCCCAACCACCCCTTGGATATAAACCTTCACCAGCTCAATCCGATTGGAGCACCTTAATTTCCCACTAAATCACTAGGTGCCAAATTTTGGTTATACGGTTACCACCCAGCATAGTAAACGGTTTCCTGGTGTACAGGAAACCATTTGGCTTGTCATTCAGTGTAGAGTCACCTACAGGCAGATGGAAGAACAAAGAATGAAGGAAAGAAAGAAGTGGAAGTGTAAAGTCACCCCCAGGCAGAAGGATAAGAAAGAAAGACAGAAGATGGAAGGAAAGAAGGATGAAGGAGAGGAAAGGTGAGACACCCAAGAGCAGCACTACATCGAGTGAGTGGATGGTGAGCACTCCCACCTACCACATGGAAAACAAAAGCACTAAAATTCATGAGATGCTAGCAAATATTTAGTTGCATTTTTTTTCTTTTATTTTTTTAGCTGATATTCTAAAGTTGTAGCAGGTAATACTAATACACTTACTCCTCCACCATCTGGCTGTGTGTAATACTCTATCATACAGTGATCACTGAATTTCAACCATCTTAAAGATCATCATCTTATTTCCTCCTGGGAACTCCAATTGAAGTGATCATGACAGACCTATTTTGTCCTTACATACCTGTGCACCTCTCAGTGTTGGAGGCCTTGCTGTTTACATCATATTTACCCTAACCACTCCAAATGCCATTACCTGCAATAATCCATCCATCCATCATCCAATCCTACACTGTCCCATGAGGAGCGTAGGAGCCCAGGGCTAGGCACGTTGGTCCTGACATTTAAGATGAGAGTGACCAGCCTCACTCATCCCTGAGTGGCGTACCCTGAGCAATAAACCCCAACCATTCCTTGGATATAAACCTTCACTGGCTCAATCCAATTGGAGAGCCATAATTACCCACTAAATCACCAGGCACCATAATTTGGTTACATGGTTACCACCCAGCATAGTAAATGGTTTCCTGGTGTACAGGAAACCATCTGGCTTGTTACTCAGTGAAGAGTCTCCCACAGGCAGAAGGATGAGGAAAGAATGAGGTAAAGGAAGACAGAAGAGGAAGGAAGGAAAGAAGGAAGGAGAAGAGGACCCTAACACCTCCCCCCCTCTCCATGTATCAGCTCCTGTTATTTATTCTAATTGATAAACAGTATACCTCTTACACTCTTGGATGATCAGGCCTGAGATTCATTTTCTCATTCTATCCTTAGTTTCTTCCTAGCTGCCACCTGTGGTAACTTATTTCTTTGCCTAAGTCATTTATCACTCTCTCTCTCTTCCCACAGTAAACTTCTGCAATACAACTCTATCTCATTTCTGTATCATGATACACCTACTAATGTTCCACTAATTCTTCCACATGACATCCTCAAACTATACAACATTTCCTATTTCCAGGTTCAGATCACAAATTTCACATCTCCATGGCAGAATTTCTGTTAACAATACTATATCTTTTTATTTCTATATGTGCCTAAACACATACCTGCTGTCTACCTGATTATCATGCTTTTGCCCATCCTCTCCCATGAGTCACCCTGTGATTATTAGGTACAGCTTATATAGTATCTCACTCCAAGCCATGGCAAATATATTATCTGTATTCAACGTATCCTATGCCCATTTGTCTCTCTGGAGTGAAAGTAAAATAGCAAGTTTCTCTTATTCTTTTCACTTCCTATGAATCTTTCAGATTATGGTTACGAAAAACTACTACAATCATACCTTACCATCCCATGCTTAATTTCTACTCTTATGAATTTGAAGTGTCCTTGCTATTATTTTATGACTCACCCTGCCCTAGAATGGGGAAGGTCTAGATCATGATGATGATATACAATTTCGCATGAATTACTTGTCAATTAAATGTTAACCTGAGCCTTAATTACATACTCCCACACACTCATTTTCATGGTAGAGTACTTACCAAATTTAACCCTGACATATTCATAAGGGTCAGAGTTCCAGAGCTCTTGATCAGCATCTGAATAGCACATGAGAGGGAAGAGGACATCTTGTACCACTGACAGCATGTGGGGCTTTAGCAGTTTCCACGCCACGGACTGGCCAACACTATAGGAGGAAAAAATATATATTTAGGATGTGGCCCTCTACACACTGGCTAAACTGTCATAGACTGCATTAATAAGTCAGAAGATTTGGAGTACTGCTATCAATTAACAAATTTCATAACTTAGTATCTCATATTGTTATTTAGTACAGCACTTTCTTCTTTTCCTGATGCACATATAGACATTAAGGATGAGTCTCTGGGCTATGTATTGATGTAGTTAATTAATCCTGTTGTTCTCACTGAACTTTTTAGATGCCTAGTCATTAATTAAGTTATTCCAACCAGATGTGGCCCATAAAGGCTTGCTTTAGAGGGGTGGTTGTGGTATACTGTAATGCTAATGAAATGCCACTAAAGAGTGAGCCAGAAGTCACTATGGCACTGAAAATCTGGAGCAGCTTAGCCTCGGGCCCCTATGCTCTTGATGGGGTATTGCTGGATCAGATGATGCATGGAAGTCGACAGGCGATGCTAGCTCCACTGCTGGTGTTTGAAGTAAATGGAAAAAGTTACCTCTGTTAACCCGATCTTTACCAACCTCCCCCCCTTCCTGATATAAACATTACTTTCACCCGCCATACCGACCTGACAGCTCCCCCTCTTGCAGTGCAGGGGAGTAAGTTTTATTGCCTCGTCCAAACTACTCACTCTGATTTGTTTGTTTACTGATGATCACATAAACCAAACATGATGTTACATGATGTTACTATTGTAAAAAATAATTATAAAATAATTCAATATAAGCTTCATATCTTGTGTTTAAGTACAAAGGAGTACAAAGGAAAGCAAACAGCAACAGACCTTATGGTCATTTCAAGGTTGTTTGTTACAGAGTAGACTATGACTACATGATCTAACTCTATATGCGGAAGGATATGGATAGTAAAGCAGGAAGGCTCTCCCTGCCTCCAAACCCTACAGCTAAAACTGGCAAGAAAAAGTGAGAAAAAACATCATGCAGCATGGAAAAACTGACATGGAAATTTCATAAGAAAGACTGAAAAGGAAAAGTTACATTCTATATTACATTATCTATAAGCTACCAGTATGAATAACCTGAAAGAGAAAGTAGTAAAGTACAATGAATAATCGAATAAATAAATAACGCGTGACACTATGTATGGGTACAATGAGTTAAAGGGGCATCTGCGGACGATGAGACTCTGTGAACATAACAACGTGAATACGGTAATCCCAGGGTCTCACTTGGACTCTGCGGGAATTCAAAAGATACAGACACACATGAATACAGTAGGCGCGGAAAGTATTGACGCTAAAGGGCCGACATCATTTTTTTTCGCATTAAGGGAAGTACGGTCAATACTACCCTCCCCTGTGATGCAAAATGAGCTAACGCTTTTTCAACGGGAGCTGGCAACCCTGCTTGATAGGTTTGGCACCACAGGAGCAGGCTCAGTAATGTTTGGGCAGCCACAGGAGGAGGATTGTCTCTGTGTGTGATGCACCACGAGGGCATGTTTTGACTCAAATAACACAGTTATTTGGTTACCTACCACATTCTCATCATGCCTAAAGTAACCACAAGCAAGGACAAACGTGTGGAAGTGATTACTTTATACAAAGCTGGCCACAAACTCCCAATTATTGCAAATCAAACAGGTGTTAGACTGAGGACAGTGCATAGACTGGTGAAGCGGTTCAAGGACAGTGGGGAGGCCATTCCTCCCACTCCACTTCCCAAGCCTGGGAGACCTTGTAAGACAACCTTCAGGACCCGTCAGCTGATCTCAAGGCAAGTTAGCAAGGATCCAAGGCTAACAACACGGGATTTAAAAGAAAAGAACCCACAGTTGCTGGCAGATGTGTCTGTCAGAAGTGTGCAGCAACTGTTGCATGACGATCTGGGCTACAGGAGTTTTTGTGCTCGTAAAAAACCACTGCTAACTGCACTTCAGAAGAAAAAGAGAGTAAATTTTTGTAAGAAATATCTTGCCTGGAGTGAGGAGCAATGGAAAACTGTGCTTTGGAGTGATGAGTCAACATTTACTGTCACTGGTACCCCTTCATCACGAGTGTACTGCAAACCAGGCAGTGACCCCCTGGATCCTAAGTACACTTCCAAGTTTGTTAAATACCCAGCCTCACTCATGGCTTGAAGCTGCTTTACATATTATGGTGTTGGTGAGTTGGTAATTCTACCTGCAAATGAAAAATTGAACCAGAACAATTATTTGGAGCTCTTATGTGATGTTTTAAGTGACTCTTTTGATAAAACCAAGGCAAGAGTATTTATGCAAGATTCTGCCCCTGCACATGTTGCAAAGTCAGTGAAACAGTGGCTAACAGACTGTGAGGTTCCCTTTATTCGAGACTGGCCCGGAAACAGCCCAGATATCAATCCCATTGAGAATTTATGGGCGCACATGAAGCGGCAGCTGCGTAATATTGACACATCATCTTTGCCTAAGCTTGAGGCTGCAGCTATGGAGCAGTTTTAGTCCGTTTGTTCTGCAGAACTACGCCATCAGTCTCCCCAGACGCCTTAAGAAGATAATAAAGGTGAAGGGGAATGCCAGTAAATACTAAATTCAATGGTGAGTGTTAATTTATTTGTTTCTCCTTGCTAACCACAAGAATGTTTTCTTTTTTTAAGATGGCGTCAACACTTTCCGCGCCTACTGTATAGCTAATAATCCAGTGGTCTCAGCTGGACTCTGCAGGAATTCAAAAGTTACAGATACATGTAAGTATAGTGATCCCGTGGTCTCAGTTGGTCTCTGCGGGAAGAAACTTAAAACATTATCACCGTGCATATATTTGCATTTAATAAATTGATCCAAGCTCTAAAAGAATAGAATAAAATAAAAATATATACATACACAAGTGTTTTATTCGGGAGTAAACATATTAAGCTGGGGGTTAGATGACAAATATTTATCCAGGCGACCTTTAAAGCTTAGTACTGTATTACAATTTACTACTTTGGAGGGTTATTACATATATTTACAACTTTACTGAAGAAGAAATGCTTAGCTTCATGCGACTGGAATCATTTGCCAATTATTTTAAGCCCATTGCCTCTAGTATAATTCGAGTGATCAACTGTGAAGTATTTATCGACAGCCATGTTATCATGTCCTTTGAATATTTTGAATACTTGAATTAAATCTCCTCGTATCCTCCGTTTAGTTAAGGTAAAGATTTTCAGGGCTTCTAAACGTTCCTCGTACGGTTTATTTCTAAATCTAGGTATCATCTTCGTCATCCTTCGCTGCACTCTTTCAAGCTTTTCCATATCCTTTTTATAATATGGTGACCAAAACTGAACGCAATACTCCAACTGCGGGTGTACTAAGGAATTATACAAAGTGACGATGATATTATCGAACTTATATTCAAATACTCTGCCTATGAATCCAATCAATTTATTGGCTTTTCTCACTGCTTCTGTACACTGTTTGCTTGGTTTCAAATCGTCTGTTATTAAAACTCCTAAGTCTTTTTCGTGGTTTACCCATCAAGTTGAACATAATTCATGCTATAACTAGCTCTTACATTTTTACTGCCAATATTTAGCACTTTGCATTTACTAATATTAAAATCCATTTGCCAGACTTGGGCCCAGTTAAACAGTTGATCAAGATCTCTCTGAATTGCTTGCCTTTGCAGTGCTGTATCTGCTCTGTTACCTATTTTAGTACCATCAGCAAATTTTGAAATCTTACAACACAATCCTTCGTCAATATCATTTACATATATCAAGAAAAGAATAGGACCTAACACGGAACCCTGTGGCACTCCACTTGTAACATTTATCCAGTCTGACTCTTTTCCATTAATTACAACTCTTTGCTTTTGTCCGGAGAGCCAATCTTCTACCCAACCGAGAACATTGCCGCTGAAGCCATGTGACTTTAGCTTCTGAAGGAGTCATTTGTGTGGAACTTTGTCAAAAGCCTTTTGATAATCTAGGTAGACCACATCAACAGATTTAGTCTCGTCATACATATTCAGTATATCATTGAAAAAGTCCAGCAGATTCGTGAGGCAAGAGCGATTATTATGAAAACCATGTTGCGAATCTTTGGTGAGATTGTTTGTTTCTAACTGTTTCACAAACTTGTCTCTGATAATAGTTTCAAGCAATTTGCAAACCACCGATGTTAAACTAATTGGGCCATAGTTTTCTGGTTGGGCTCTGTTGCCCTTTTTGAATATTGGAGTTACATTAGCAAGCTTCCATTCATGTGGCACCTTACTGCTCTTAAGTACTGTTGCCCCAGTAACTACTGTGCACACTGAAAAAAATGTTATGCACATATGAATGCCTTATTTATTTACCCTGTAAGATGTGTTGATTTTGAGCAATAAATAGTGGTCTAATGATGTTGATACAGCAGCAATGTGTTGTGGTGCACTCTGAAGCAGACGCAACCAGGTGAAGCCAGGCCATATGTGAGAGATAGGTATGAAAGAAGAGAAACTGGAGAAGATGAAATAAAATACAGTAATCCCTCCAATATCCGTTGTAACAGCCAAAGGCATGTCCGGACATTGGTTTTGTCCGGATATTGGTCCTGAAGCTCCAGCACTGGTTTTTCATGACCCTAACCTAACCTAACCTAAACCAGAAAACTACCTTCCTACCTCCCTACTGGACATGTATAGCACTTATTTAGGTCCCTTTTCACATAAATAATGCACACATAGCATGAATTTATTGAATTTTAACCAAAAAATGATGATTTAGGGGTGAGTGAGTCATAGGAGCTCAGAACTTGCCAGCATAGTATAATTAAGTATCGGACATGGAAATCATCTTTTCTCACATTTTATGCATTAAATCATTGGATACAAAGCATCAAATAAAGTAAATGATGTTAACTGCTACCAGAAAAATGGTTAGGTTAGGTTGTTAGGTTAGGTTTGGTTAGGTTAGGTTAGGTTATGACTGGACATCAAATTCACTGCTTCAACCTTTTTCATAGCTGGTGCACTTAATAACCATGCATGAAAGAATTAAATTAAAAGCAGGAAATTATGATTAACACAATGTTAGGTTAGGTTAGGTTAGGTTAGGACCGGACATGAAATTCACTGCTTCAACCTTTTTTCTAGCTGTTTTACTTAAGAACCATGCATGGAAAAATTAAATAGCAAGTGGGAAATTATGATTAACATTTAGGGTAATTTTTTAACACATGTACAGCACGATGAAAACAGGTTAGGCATGAAAATCTTTATGGTAAACATAGGTTAGGTTAGGTTAGGACCGGACATGAAATTAACTGCTTCAACCTTGTTTCTAGCTGTTTTACTTAATAACAATGCATGGAAAAATTAAATAGCAAGCAGGAAATTATGATTAACATTTTTGGTAATTTTTTAACACATGTACAGCATGATGAAACAGGTTAGGCATGAAAATCTTTATGGTAACCATAGATTAGGTTAGGTTAGGACTGGACATGAAATTAACTACTTCAACCTTTTTTCTAGCTGTTTTACTTAAGAACCATGCATGGATAAATTAAACAGCAAGCAGGAAATTATGATTAACATTTAGGGTAATTTCTTAACACATTAACAGCATCATGAAAACAGGTTAAGCATGAAAATCTTTATGGTAACCATAGGTTTGGTTAGGTTAGGACCAGACATGAAATTTACATCTTCCACCTTTTTTAAAGCTGTTTTACTTAAGAACCATACATGGAAAAATTAAATTGCAAGCAGGAAATTATGATTAACATTTAGGGTAATTTCTTAACACATTAACAGCATCATGAAAACAGGTTAGGCATGAAAATCTTTATGGTAACCATAGGTTAGTTTAGGTTAGGACCGGACATGAAATTCACATCTTCCACCTTTTTTCTAACTGTTTTACTTAAGAACCATACATGGAAAAATTAAATTGCAAGCAGGAAATTATGATTAGCATTTAGGGTAATTTCTTAACACATTAACAGCATCATGAAAACAGGTTAGGCATGAAAATCTTTATGGTAACCATAGGTTAGGTTAGGTTAGGACCGGACATTAAATTAACTGCTTCCACCTTTTTTCTAGCTGTTTTACTTAAGAACCATGCATGGGAAAATGAAATTGCAAGCAGGAAATTATGATTAACATTTTTGGTAATCTTTTAACACATTTACAGCATGATGAAAACAGGTTAGGCATGAAGTTAGGGTACTTACAAACAAGAAGCTGCCCTCTGATGTAATAACCCACTCTATCATCTCAGACTCTGACAGGAAGACCTTGCACCTGACACACCTTTCCAATTGAGAATCACCAGCACTTATCACCAACACTTTACACAACATTTTTTTTTTTTTATAACTGGAATCACATCACTTCACTGCACTGTACAGTAACAGTAAATTCCATCATCACACACATGATGAAGAAGATGAAGAGCAGTATCAAGCACTGTAGGAGGTAGGGTATCACCACAAAAGCAATCAATAACGCCACCATTGTCGGAGGTGTTCATGAGTCAGTAACAGAGTGGGTAATGGCGACCGACAGACAGACGCCACGAGTGTAAACATACGTGATTGGCGTGGGCGGGAAATTCAAACTGACGCGGTCCCAAAAAATCGAAAATTAATCAATTTTTTTCGGATTTTTTTGCATTTTGGGGGTTGGGCAGCCCAGAATATCCGAATAGTGAGTATGTCCGGGTATTGGACGTCCGGATATTTGAGGGATTACTGTATAACAAAATAAACAAAAAGCTAACCCATAATAACAAAAAAAATAAAGGGGGTGAAAAGTAAACTATAAAAATGAAAAAACATAATGAGGAAAAGAAAGTGAAAGAAGAAAATGAAGATGATGAGAAAGAAGGTAGGAGGGAGTGCGTGTTGGCTACTGGCTGTGTCAGGCCTGGAAATGATCTGAAGAACATAAGTCTGGCTGTTCATTGCAGGCAGACAGAAGTGAGAAGCGTGTGGAAGCATGTAACAGGGATGGAGACCTTGAACCTCTTGTTGCTAAAAGCGTGGCGTTGTTAAGCTTGCTACCAATTTCCTCCTCCTCCTCCTCCTCACTCACATCAACCTCACTATCATTTTCAGGATCACAGTCAGCATCACTGTCGTTCACTAACACATCAGACACTGTTGCATCATCATCTGATACATCTAAATCACTAGCATCATGAGGAATAAACTCATCACTATTGGAATCCGCCAGAGACACCAGGAGAGAAAAATATCCTGGGCACCTTCTCTCATGGTCAAGTGTGTGGTAACTGTGGCTCTCTCAGGTAGACCAAGAGGTGTAATTGCTGCTGTATGTTTCCAGAAGATATAGTGCAATATCTACAGAAATAAATAAAACAATGATTGGTCTAAATGAGGTTGCATCATAGATGAGTGAGCAAGCTATTGGTGCAGGCAGAACTGGGCATGATGTATTTTATGATGTCAAAACTCGTCACACTCTTTGTTGTCAAAACATAGAGCTGATGCCAACATGAGGTCCTCAGAAACAGCCCTACAAGGCTACCCTAATGCCCATATGCTGCCATTCATTAGTGGGTGTACAAGCATACCATGGTCGCGGTTCCGGTGTATCACGGGTGTCTGCAAATGACGTATGAGGGTACATCAAAACACATTTCCGGTAAGAAATAAGTTAACAGAGTGGGTTTTTCCTTCACATTAACAAAAACCACATAACTGTACTACATAATTATGCAAAAAGTGTATAGCTTTCTGGTAGTGAAATTTGAGTGGGAAAGGAAATCACTCATCACAGGTTTAAGCATACATAAATCTGGATGGCTTGATGAAAGTTTAGTGCTCCCCTGAATGATAATGGCAAAAAAACCACTAAACAGCTGAGAGGTCACCTGGAAAATTAATGCATTTCTGACATGATGCATGTGTGTACATTATACTGAGGATGAAGAGGGGTGCTCCCTCATCACATACCAGCATCATGCCATTATAAAGCAAACCAGTATCATGCCATTATAAAGCAAACCAGTATCATGCCATTATAAAGCAACAGACAAAACAGTTACCCAAATTAACCATCTGAGGAACAACAACCAACATGACCCTGATACATGACCCTAATTTTTCTATGTGAAATACCTGGAATAAAACGGTTAAGCCGACAATTAGAGCCAGTTCAGGTAATGCTGTTTTAGGTCATCAGCAATGTTCAGACAGAGTCAAAGTAAGTGAGGTCTGCTTATGTTTGTTCACATCATCAGGTCAATTTTGGTTCATTAAGGTCAATTCAGGGTCATTATGATTCATTCGGGCCATATTAAGCAGTAATCAGGCCCTTCACATCATATTAGCTCAGTAAGATCCAAGTAGATCCACTTAAAACCAATCTCTATAAATTAGGTTCACTCAGATCAAGT
>JAGKTI010034906.1:0-11365 GCA_018397915.1 Birgus latro | reverse complement strand
ACCTGTTAACCTGGCCATTAAAGACATGTTGCCCCACTGTCTCTCCAATGACGAAACTCACGGTGAAAGTGATTCCTGAGGTGGAGGACAAAGAAATAGAGAAGCTAGAGCAAGAAACAAACAGAAGTGATGAGGTGGTAATGTCGTAAAGGAAGGTGCCATATGTGGATGTGTTTGGTGACTGAACAATGCTTCTATTGCCTACATAACTGTGTGAAAACCAATATAGTCTTGTACTACACATAAATTTGTACCAAATAAATAAATAAATACGTAATTTAAAGTGGCTTGAATTAGTTAACCCTTTCATAGTTCGTCTTCTTTGTAGCCACACTCAATGAGAATAAAGGAAAACACAAGGCTGACTGACACCTGTACACCTCAGGAGGGTGATTTCTCTATGAATTTTCGATGTTTCTCACCAAAAACGGATGTTTGAGCCCCCAAAAAACAAAGTTGAAAATTGGTCGGGTTCTGAGGGTGTGTTGGGTAAAAAATTGGTCGATTTTTTTTATCCAACACACCCTCAGAACCCGACCGACATTCAACATCTTTGTTTTTTTTTGGCTCAAACCTCCGCTTTTGGTGATAAACATCGAAAATTCATAGAGAAATCGCCCTCCTGAGCTTATAACAAGTGTCAGTCAGACTTACGTTCTGGCTAAAGAAAACGAACTAAGGAAGGGTTAACTAATTCAAGCCACTTTAAATAACATACCAATTTATTTATTTGGTACGAATTAATGTGTAGTACAAGTCTGTATTGGTTTTTACACAGTAATATAGGCGATAAAAGCATTGTTCACTTACCCAAAACCCCAGCATATGGCACCTTCCTTTACGACATTACCACCTCATTACTTCTGTTTGTTTCCCCCTCTAGCTTCTTTGTTTCTTTGTCCTCCACCCCAGGAATCACTTTCACCATGAATTTCGTCATTGGAGAGACCGTGGGGCAACATATTTTTACTGGCCAGGCTACTGCTAACAGGTGAATTGCCGAGTGTGTGGGGGAGGGGGGGAGGGGGGTCATGTGGGGCAAGGCAGTATCCCCGCTTGACAGCAAGTAGAGGAAGGTCTCCCACATATGCCTACAAAAAAATCACCCGCTAATCTTGAAAAATGTGCAAACGACGGGCCTTGTAACTGACTGACCTACGATGCACGTTAGTTGGTCTGTCCGGAGGGAAAAGTAGTGACGTGCATTGTACGTCGGTGGGACTCGGCGGGTTAAAACACGCAGCATAACAATATATATATAGATAGATAGATAGATACCCCTTAATGCTGCCCAATTTTGGATTTTTTTCTCTGACTATATGGGCTTCATACATCAGTGTAAGATCCTTGGCACTAGTAAAATAATCAATAATGCCAGATAGTTGGCTGAATCGAGTCAGAATTGTGCCACTCTGTCTTTGAAATCTTCGAGGTTACTGAGACACCAGAGCAGCTGTGAGCCTGTGAACCGATTATGGATTTTTTTTCCTGGCTAAATGAGCTTAATACATCAATATTGGATCCCTGGCACTAATAAAAGTAATCACCAATGCCAGAAAGTTAGCTGAATTGAATCAGATTGGTGCCACGCTGCCTCTGAAATCTTAGAGGTTACTGAGCAGAGTATCTGTGAGCTTGTGAACAGATTTTGGATTATTTTTTTAGGTATATGGGCTTAATACATCAATATAAGATCCATGGCACTAACAATAGTAATCACCAAAGCCAGAAAGTAGGTTGAAATCGAGTCAGGTTGGTGCCACTGAACCTCTTAAATCTTCAAGGTTACTGACAGAGCAGAATGGCTGTGAGCCTGTGAAGACTCATTTACCTCCCCTGCTCCTACATCAGTGTTGTAAGCATAGTGGAAAAATGTCTGAAGTTAGCGAGATATGTTATTACCTTCCATTTTACGTAGATTGCTCTCAATGACTTTTCAGTTCTGCAGGACATAGATATACGTCATCGGCGTTTTTGGAGGTGACATAGATCTACATTGCTAGCACTGTGCGGGTTAATAGCGCTCGAGAAAATGAGAACAGAAAGTATATCATTGGAAGATACTTTTCTGATCGGCATGAGGTCAAAAGAGAGGGGAGGGGGAGAATGGGGTGACTACATCGGGATCATCCAATGTGGAATGCTGGGAGTACGTTCTGGCAAAGATTTCAGCCTTGTCAGTTGAATAAATATTTACAGATCCATCAGATCAACACAAAGGAGGGATAGACGACACGGAAAATTTATTCTAGAGGTTTTTGGTAATGTGCGAAAGAAAAAGGGGAGAACCTTAGTCAGAGATTTATGAGCATTTGGAGGAAGAAATAATTTGAATCAGTTCTGGCCAGAAACAGACTGCATAAGACTCAGGGGTAATTAATCCCAAAATCTCTTGAAATCCACCCCTTATTACGAACAGCGCTAGAAAAACGTAATTAAAAGCCTTTTTTAATCCGTGAAAAGCTATGACAAATAAATATGGTTCTCTGGTCGAGAGGTCAGCTTTTTGAGGTCATCATCTCTTTCGACATAGTGCTCCTAAACTATTAGGCTTGGAGGATTCAGTTTACACCTGTTATTGACCTGTTCAAGGGATTGTTTATGTGTTTCATCAAATTAATTAGGTTTATATTTAGATATTTTTGTCAAAAAATTCTAAATTATCTATATGAAATTAACAGTTTCCTAAAGTGATGCATAAAATTTGGCTTGCTATGTGGCAAACTAATCATAAAGAGTTGCTTCAGATTCTCTAATACGTTTTATGATATTTACATTAGAAGACTATACATGATTTTTTTTTTCCTAATGAAAATCAAAGTTTCCTCTTGTACCATTTTCCTGGATGTTTGGCAAGCTCTGTACACCAAACATGTCATTATAAAAACATTCGAATTAGAGAATTTATAGTATATTTTATGGGCTTTCAAGTGGTACCTTTATTTTTTCTATTGTTTTAGGAGCTAATAGAGTCCAAAGGTTAAAACATAAGTTCTTCAAAAACGACCATCAAAGTTATAAGGTTGTAGAGCGCTGAGCAACACACCCTCTCTCTCTCTCTCTCTCTCATTCCTCTGGCTGCACTGAGGATACAGCCGAGACTAAAAACGATGCCAGATTTCGAAAGATGGAGTGTTTAGTCGGCGATTTATCTACAAAATAATGGTATTTCTATGTAAATTTTGCACAAAGCTATATCATGATGTGTGCAGGAGCACTGAAGTTGCCCTTTTTAAGTGTTTGATATGGGTGTACAAAAATGCAGTTTAAAACACTTATACATTTCTGAAGATGATATCACTTCAAACAGAGACATGAAGGATGCTACGACTTCGTGGAATTTTCTCAGAATATTAAACAATTTCAGATTTTTTCATAAAAAAATAAAGATAATTGCTTTAATGCACAAAGTACACTTTGGTGGTTCTTACCCAAGAAAGCAATAATCCTTACATGGAATAGCAAAGAGGGACTTCATCAAGGTTACCCAATCAATGGCACTAAAAGGCAACAGACACCGCTTCTTGAGAGGTTTCACAGGCCTTCCTGGAGCAATAGTACAATCAGCTGATATAAGAATGTGACTGCAGGAACCCCATGAATGAGGTGGACTATAAGCAGATGGATTAGTAGTAAGGGAAAAATATAGTATTTTCAGATTCTATTTCAGACTGTCAGTAACACCAGAATGGTGCCATTCCATCTGCAGCAGGTCATTAACCCGCCGAGTCCCCCCGACGTACTATGTACGTCACCCCTTTTATTTCATGCTCAGACCCACCGACGTGCAGCGTACGTCACTCATTTTCAAGCCCTGTCATTTGCACATTTTTCAAGATTTGCGGGTGATTTTCGGTAGGCATATGTCGTAGACCTTTCTCTACTTGTTGTCAAGCGGGTATACTGCCTGGCCCCACATGACCCTCCCTCCCCCCACACTCGGCAATTCACCTGTTAGCAGTAACTTGGTCAGTAAAGACATGTTGCCCCACGGTCTCTCCAATGACGAAATTCATGGTGAAAGTGATTCCTGAGGTGGAGGACAAAGAAACAAAGAAGCTAGAGGTAAAAACAAACAGAAGTGATGAGGTGGTAATGTCGTAAAGGAAGGTGTCATGCTGGTGTTTTTGGTGAGTGAACAATGCTTATTTTCGCCTATATTATTGTGTGAAAACAAATATAGTCTTGTACTACACATAAATTCGTACCAAATAAATAAATAAATACATAATTTAAAGTGGCTTGAGTTAGTTAACCCTCCCATAGTTCGTTTTCTTTGAAGCCACGTACCCTGAGAGAGAACGAAAGGTAAGGCTGAATGCCACCCGTAGCAACATTTATAAGCTCAGGAGGGTGATTTCTCTATGAATTTTCGATGTTCCTCACCAAAAGCGAAGGTTTGAGCCAAAAAAAGACATGTTGAAAATCGGTCGGGTTCTGTGGGTGTGTTGGGTAAAAAAATCGGTTGGGACTGGGCAGGTTAAGAAAAGATGCTGTATTCTTCAGTAAGTGACTCGGTGAATGAAGAATTGAGCCAAAGGTAGTGCTGAATATTGGAATCATTTGAAACTGTAATTTCAGAAAAGGGAGAAATGGACAGAATGCATTCCATTTTATAAGGAAAATTGTTAATGAATTTTGTACAGTTAGTAACATTTGCACATATGATAACAACACAATTGTATTTCGTGAGAGTGACAAAAGGGCCGGAGCCACACCGTCAAGAATCCAGAAGACTCAAGTTTAGGAATGCAAGAGAAGGTCAGTGTGTTGTGTACATACAAGTGCATGCAATAGCCACCTTGGCTTTGAAATGAGTATAAAAACTAGGAAAGATTCATTGGTTTGCTGTCAGAAGCCTATGACCATTGAGGCATTATAAAGGAAAGAAGATGAGCATTAGAGGACTAGAGGTGGTGTTCAGCAGAGAGGAACTTGGAGAAAAGGTCACGAACGTTCCAAAAACGAACAGTTGGATTGCCAGAGAAAGTCATGGATATCCCATTTATCATCACCTGGAAAAGGCCTGATGTCTGGCATTTATGTCCAACCACACCCCTTGTTGAAGGCTCCAAGGCTTGATATTGATGTGCTGACATTTAATATTACAGTAATATGTAATTATCTGGTGTAATACAAGCAGGTCCCCCACCAGATATTTAGAAAATGTTGGATAATGCGTCAGTACCCCCAATCGGCTATTCATTTGGCAGTGGGATCGATATATAATATGTTTCCACCCTAAGCTATCTGTCTTGACCCTCTGTCGAAAATCTTTCCTACAATATTAACCCCTCCATGGCCACTGGCGTCGAATGACGCTTAGCCGATAAATAGCCGCTGGCGTCATTTTAGTGCGGCCTATAAAAAACTGCAAACATTTTTGGGAAGTGAACAAACGTTCTGAATTTCTTCAGACTGACCTACACTACACTCCCATACACCCCATCAAGCAGTTTAAAGCCTGCTGCTGTGATGAGTGGATTTTCGATTTTTTCACTCACAGCCATGCCTAAACAAGCACAACTACACGCCCATTATCTCGACTCAGGCAGAAAATATCATCATTGTCCTCTTTTGCAAAACACACAACCACCTGTTTATGATTATGAACTAATACATGCACAAACAAACAAAAAACATGACCATAAGTAAAAAATACATTTTTGTCTTGGTATCTTCACCTATTTGCTCAGGTTTGTTGTAAATGTTTGGATCATTCGATGCAGTGCGACTTGTAGAAAACTGTGAACACTTTCGGGAAGTGAACGAACATCTGGGACATGAGACTGACCTTCAGTTCACCCTGTCACGTATCCTCTCTCAGACTCTCAGTTCACCACCTGCTGCTGTGAGGAGTGGTTGCATGATTTTTTCGCTCGTGGCCATGCCTAAAAACATATAGTTACACCCATTATCTCGACCCAGACAGAAAATATAATCTTTTTCCTCCCTTACAAAACACACACAACCACCCAGTTTACAAAACAGCAGCATATATTTGCGAGTGTAACAAGGCAAAATAATAGAGAGAGGTGAACATGTTATTATGGAAAAAATACGTTTTCCCTCGTCTGTAAACGTATTTATTTCTGCTTTGTCTCTGTATATGTAATAATTAGACTTATTCGTAGTTTTGACATCGCATCACGATTATAGTTTTAGCCATGCACGTTGTGTGGGAGCTGGAAGTTGCGACTCAACTACCGTATTGCTAATCGGATCTGTCCCTCCACTTTCATCTCCTGTGGGAGAGCTTAGGCTCCGAGGACATGCAGTTTTCTCATTTAGGACTGAAAATTCAACCCTTTCTCTCCCTTCTCCAAGCATGGGCACAACAATAATGTACAAAATTACTCGAAACTATCATAAACATATCTGATATCAAAAAGGTGAAAAAATATTCATAATAATTTCTTTCTAGCCATTCCTAACATATTATGTACTGAAATCATTCGATGTCATCATATCTCCTATATGCGCAACATTTCAGCACCATTGGCATTGTTTTGGGAGGTAAAACCAAAAAATAACATCTGCGAAGTTGCACTGCCGCACCACCTCTTCGCGGCTGATATCAGTTGCCGATATTTCTGCAACTTTCACGCTCCATTGCAAGCCAGAATGGGTTTACGAAGCTGGGATTTGCACTGTTAGATGCGTTTTAACATTCTCTTCAATATGGCAAGGGGAAAAAATCAATTTTCGTTATTTCAGAAAATGTCCCCGCAGTCGGCCTGTGGTACACAAAAAATTCCACACCCTCGGCCACGGAGTGGTTAACCATTAGTAAACAAATAAAATCAAGCATAGAATTCAATACAGTACCAGTACATGTTGTTAGTAATACAGCACATAATATGATCATAATCATACTCACTTAGTGTTCGCATCGATGGAGGATAGAGTTGCAGGACAGTGCAGTTAATCCTATGTGGTCTAGCAGTAAATGGCTCCCACAAAGATTACTCCATCTCCACCACCTCAGCCCCTGTCTCTTCAGTGTCTAGCACTACAGCAAAGAGTGAGGCATGAGGGGCCACAGGGTAAGTCACCCTACTGGGGGGTAGCCACCACGTGGGTTACAAATTCACAAGATACTGATATGCCCTTACTATGTGGCACACCGTGGAGAGAATGAGAGGGCGATGGCTGGCTTGGCAAGACAGGTGGGCCACCCACACAGTGCAATGTGACTGGCTGGCGTGTGTTGCAGGGTCTGCCTGCAGGCCAACTGGGTCCCTTGTCTGAGCTGGGATTATTATTATTTTTTTTTTTATGTCTGACTCTGGGCATAGGCTTCTCAGCCGAAAAATGCTTAGTACCACCGATTGCTTCCCGTTTCTGAGTCGGATATTGCCTAATTTTGCTGGATATTGTTTTAATTGAGGCAAACAGAATATTTCAGTAGGGTGGATCTTGTGATGAAGGATAATTGAGAGATTACTGTGCTTTAAAAAAATGTGATCTGTAATGGCCATGTAAGTTGCTGTGAACAGTTAGAGGAAGATACACAAATCAATACAAATAATATTCAGATTTTTTTTTTTAAACTTATACTGTATATTCACCTAGACTGAAGAAATCTGAATAAAGAGGAAGCAATACATGTAATGCAGTGCAAAAATCTTGATGGTTATTGAAGGGTATATGTACTGATTTTTGGTGGCATTAATTATAACTCCTAAGAATAAGGACATACTCCAGAGTAAGGCATTAGTCATAACACTTACATGTAAATATTGAGTATTCACATTATACTCAGTAAGAATTATCCCAACGCCAGAGTCAAGTACATCTCTGAGGTCTTCATAGGGATTAATGATGTGTCTGACTGCCAGGAGGGTCATAAGGTTGCCAGTGTAGCTCTGCGTCAGCACCAATATCATCAGCATCCACACCCCCAGTGCCACTCGTTCCCACCACCACCAGCCTTTAGTTGTTCGTATGTCTGTTTGGACATAAAAACATTTTCATGTGCATGCAGAGATGAGATCAGTTGTGTTAACATACAGTATATTTCTACTGTGCAAAATACCCATAGAGATCTGCCTGAACTTATCAATAATAATCTAGAACAGAAAATATCACTATGACTATATTAGTTAAGTAGCCCAGACATGCAAAAGCATTATTTGCCTTATCTCTGCAATTTTGAAAAATATCTTTCTCAGTTTAGTGAAGAAATGAAAAAGGCCAAGAGGTCGGGATGGCCACTGCTTTAGTTAAGCCTTTGGTTATGCTTAGCTAGTATTACATAATCTTTGGACAACACTATGATAATACTGAATTCCCTGATTATACGTTTCACTCGGGATCTAATAACCAACAAACATTTCATGCACTTTCTTTTTTTCAAAGTTGTCATGAAAGTTACCTTCTTGGAGAAGGACCCGAACACAGTTAAAGACATTCATGTTCCGCCTGGCTGTGTGTTGTGTGCGTGTGGGAAGGCAAGATGGCAAAAGGAGCATGATGGTGATCACTACCAATAGCGCCATCATCAAGGCAACCCACACCAATGGCAACAGGGGCAGTAGGAAGCCCCACGGGTCAACCTCAGGACGACCACGGGCAGCAAAAATCTTGTATTCAATATGCGACAAATATCGTGAGTAATCCATCCATTTATATCTTGTCCAGTCATATGAAAATGGACCCAAAGCCAAGTCTACTTCCTGAAACAGGAGATGTCCTTGCTTGAGACTATGTTATCCCTGTTATCTACTGCGTGTGCAAGGACACAAAGTTACGTATATTGCACTGCCTTTCGGTCTGGGAATGCATTCGCTGCCAAGCTACACATTGTTATAACATGAACCAGGGGAATTCTTGCACTATCCTTTCATTCATGGCTTTTTACCATCACCATTCTGACCTCATATTCCCATCTAAGGATGATCTTAGATAGGATAGTGAAACCAATGAGGAGAAAGCACAACAAAGAAAAACTATTAACACCATGCCTAGTGAACTGGTCCAGACACTCATTCACTCATCATTCAACGTCGCGGAATCGTGGCTCTGTCACAAAGGTTTAACATTATTATCATTATTATTATTATTATTATTATTATTATCATTGTTTTTTATTAATTTTATTTTTTTGGTGTGTGAGGGCATCAAGCATCAACTTGCTGTATCTTATGCTACATTCAGGTGACTATGTAGTGAGATACAAGTACCTCAGAAAGCCATCTGCTGTAACAGGTGGTAACCATAAAACCAATAGGATCCTGGCGGTCTAGTGGGTTAAGGTTACCCTAATCAGATGTGGCTCACATGGATTTAAATCGGAGAGTTGGTTGGGGTTTATTGCTCACATAATCCTTAAATGAAACTTGTAATCTGGCCTCAGCCTGCTCCACCTCTTACAGAGTAATAAAACCTAGGTAACTGATAGACAGGTGGATTTATTCCGTTATTTATCAACCTAATATTGGGAGCGACGTCAATGCTGAATTTGCGTTTTTGTATGTAAACATAGAAGAAAAAACTTACGTTGAGATACAGAATAAGATTAATCGTTCTTTTCAATACCATCATTACTTGTGGATCAGTCTGACTGAAATTTGAGCACCCGATCAGTCACAGCTTGTTTTGTGGAAAGAAATGAAATAAACACTGACATGCATTTGGCAGGAACATAATTAAATCAATCCCCAGCTCCCTGCGAACAGCTAAACTTTCTTGTATGGATAGGTCTTGTGATGCACTGGTCATTTGAATCACGGGCTATTAGCCGCTACGTAGCATAAGTTGTGGAAAAATTGTCTTTGAAATAATGATTTAAACTGCCAAAAGCCCCGAAGTGTCCATTGTGCGTTATAAACTGTAAAAAAGTGCAGTGAAATAAACTATTCCCAAGCTTAATCACCTGTTGCAGCAGTAAACCACCTCCTTTTTGGTCTTGACGGATAAATAACAGTTTTGGTACAGATACAAATTTTACTGAAATTAAATATACGTAAATATTCATACATAATATTGCCATCATGTATAATGTTAAAATAAATAAAATAAAAACTTTGGGGTCATGATAAACTGTGCACTGCTTTTTGTTTGAGGAGTCAATGATTGAAGTATTTCTCTCTTCCCGGCTCCACTCATTGTAGTCGTAAGCCATTTCCTCTCTTTCTGCCTTTACGCTAATACAAAACCATGTAGGCTAACTCTTGTTTCCACACTAAATGCTGAAACACACAGGCACTGAAAAAACAAACACGACAGACATACTCGTAGTTAGACTTTACAAAGAGTGAGCCTGCAAAACCTGAGGTAAAGTGTTTTTTTCAAAAAGCTACCGTGTTCTATTCTACGAAACAGTATCAGTTTGAATTCTTTAATTACAAGCTAACAAGATTTTTATTGCTTCAAAATGCGTGCAGTATGGTAATCAGTCTTAAGACAATTTTCAACATGTAGAACTCAGAAAGTGCATCACTGACACCCACCAACTGGTCTAAATATTTACTTTTCCCCTCTATCTTGACCTTTAACCAGTCACGTCCCGAACGATTTCCTCCCTCCAATACCCCCCAGTCCCGAGGAATTTCGGGGATTTTTTTTTTTTTTTTTTTTTGCTCAAACCTTCGTTTTTGGTGAGAAACACCGAGAATTCATAGAGAAATCGCCCTCCTGAGCCTATAAATGGTGCTACAGGTGATGAGTCAGCTTTACCTTTCGTTCTTTCTCAGGGTATCTGGCCTCAAAGAAAACGAACTATGGGAGGGTAAACTAATTCAGGCCACTTTGAATTACGTATTTATTTATTTATGTGGTACAAATATATGTGTAGTACAAGACTATATTGGTTTTCACACAATTATATAGGCAATAGAAGCATTGTTCAGTCACCAAACACATCCACATATGGCACTTTCCTTTACGACATTACCACCTCATCACTTCTGTTTGTTTCTTGTTCTAGCTTCTTTATTTCTTTGTCGTCCACCTCAGGAATCACTTTCACTGTGAATTTCGTCATTGGAGAGACTGTGGCGCGACATGTCTTTACTGGCCAGGTCACTGCTAACAGGTGAATAGCCGAGTGTGGGGGGGAGGGGGAGTGGGGGGTCAGGTGGGGCCAGGCAGTATCCTCACTTGACAGCAGATACAGGAAGGTCTCTCACATACAGGTATGCTTACCAAAAATCACCCGTGAAACTTCAAAATTGTGCAAATGACTGACTTTGCAATTGCTTAATGTATGGGTACGTCGATGGGTCTAGCTGTGACAAAACATTGCAACGTACCCATACGTCGACGGGACACCTCCGGTTAACAGACTTCTCTCAAAATTTTATTGCATTCATGCCTAACCCTTAACCCTTCCACCTACTTAGGTTGTAAACAGATCAAAACT
>JAGKTI010034905.1:0-11365 GCA_018397915.1 Birgus latro | reverse complement strand
TGTGTGTGTGTGTGTGTGTTAACAGTATAACTCAGGCAGTTTTTATCTGCTTTTAGCCAAACCCGCTGGATGCATTTAGGATCAGTCATTAAGGAAATCTCTTGTTTCTCCGATCAACGGGTCAAAGATCGAGGTCACAGGGTGAAGATAAACATTGATCTACCGTACCAAATTCAGCTGAAGCAGTTCTTATTCAGTCTTGACTACACTTGGGGGAACTGTTAAGGGTAAGCCAAGAATGAAGTGATTCAGTTTTGAGAACAATCGATCAAAAATCAACGTCACAGGGCAAGGTCAAATTTCGAACCGTGTGTGTGATTGGTAACAAATAACTCAAAATGTTTGATCCGATTTTAACCAAACTTGTTGAACTAGTTGGGGTCATAGAACAAACTTTTTGTATGTAAGGCTGAACGAGGAGGTCAGAGGTTAGGGTTGCTGGGTAAAGTCAGCGTAAACAGTTTTTATCCGATAAAAAAAAAAAAAAACGTTGAGGATAAGGCAAGAATAATATTATTCGAGACTGAGTACAATTACTTTATGGTTATGTGCAGAAAGAAAGGTCAAAGACCAATTGCAAAACAAGATCAACTCAATTTTGACCGGATTTGAAACAACCTTAGTGGAAATGTTAAGGGTTAGGCAAAAGGGAAAGGAGTCATTGTTGAGATCAATCAAGCAAGAAGTTAGGGTCACAAGGCAAGGTCAAAGTTTGTCCCGTGTGTCTGTGCATGCACTAAATAACCAAAGCAGTTTCAGTATGATTTGGATCAACCTGGTGAAAGAGTTCAGGGTTACTAAAAGCTTCCCCTACTTTTTCTTTTAGATCAATATTTCATCGATCAAGATCAGATGGCCCATGAGGTTGACCTATTGTTTTTATAACATTAGCTCAAAGGTCAAGCTCGCAAGACAAGGTCAAATGGCAGATTTTTATCAGCTGTAGGCAAAATTTTGTGGACTGGATTAGGTTAAAAGAAAGATAAAGATATTCGATTTTGAGAACAGTCAGGTAAATGTTAGGGTCAAAAGGAAATGTCAAGTGTCAAGGTCACTGGACAAAGTCAGGTCAGTTTTGATCTGATTTGAACCAAAAGCTGCGTTTTTGTCGTCCAAGCTTACGGACTGGATTCGAAGCCATCTTTGGTGAAACGAAGCTGCGCCGATGTTGTCGGCCAAAGTGATACGAAGCCGGCACAAGCATTTGTCATTGAAACCAAGACCATCTTCGTAACTCACCCAGGCGTGGTCGGGAGCAGTCATAGTGCAGCTTGGGGAGAGTAAGAATGGCCAACAAGGACAAGTAAGTAATAAATCTCATGAAATTAGCAGGATATACATAAAATTAGGGTGCAGGTGGACGATATTAACGACATGTAGAGCCAGTTCAGCACAAATAGGTGCCACGTGTCAATTGCATATTCGCCAGATGATCTTCGGCGAGCCACTTTGTTTACATTGGCAAGTGTAATTTTTCGGTTCTACGTACCCTGGACTGTTTTTGAGGACAGAAACCAAGCGCCCCCAGACGCGCTTCGAATCCCAAGCTCCAGCTTGGATGATTAAAACGCGACTAAAGATGTTGAAAGTGTTAGGGGTTAGGCAACGATGGAGTCATTCGACTTTGAGACTAGTCTGTCGAAGGTCAAGGTTCCATGGCTTAGCCAAACATTCAGCCCTTAGATCATCTGGTGGGCTCTGCTGTGTTACCCACTGAGTGTTCCTTCTTGTTTGTAATTAATAATGGGGCATATGAACAACATAATTATTGCTACAAGATTTGGTGCTTTATTGGAACATTTTATAAAGATACACAGGTAGACAGACATTGACGACCGAGCTTCGTTAGCATACATCATTCCAGGATATGAGACTGTGCTTAGGTTTTACTTATGTCCTTTTATATTTTTTTCTGCGAATCTGCATGCATCATCCCAGGATGTGAGAGTGTGTGTTTAGGTTCCTCTAGTGGCCTCTACTTTCTCCCCTGTAAATGTAACACTCGATTACATGTTATCCCCACTGAAGCAATCAAGAGGGAGCTATACATATCGCTTTTCCTGTTATGTTTAATCGATGTAGCACCTCTCCTCGACGATGACGGCGGCGTTCGGTATTTAGCTGAGAAATTATAGAGCTGTCATGTCTCGTCGGTAAAGGAGGTAAGTGGCAGACAGTTCCAATCTTTCCATCCTTTCAGGGCACAACCCATTACCCCCACTCTCTCTCTCTCTCTCTCTCTCTCTCTCTCTCTCTCTCTCTCTCTCTCTCTCTCTCTCTCTCTCTCTTCTAGGGCACCATCCATCATTGAAATCCACCTACCCACATTTGAAATCGACTCTTCTTGAAATCCACATCCCCCCATAAAATCTTCCTGCCCTCCTTAAAATCCTCCTTTGAAACGACTCACCTGCTATGATATCCACTTACCCCTCCCCCTTTGAAATCCACCTGCCCCTTTTGAAATCCACCTGGCCACCTTTGAAATCGAATTATATCTGAAATCCTCTTGTCCTCATCTTGAAATCCACATACCTTCTGTGAAATCAGTCTCTCCCTCTCTGAAATCCACTTGGCACTTTCACATCCACTTATACCTCTCAGAAATCTTCTTGTCGGCTTTGTAACTCACCTGGATCCCCTTTGCAACCTTCTGAACCCCTGTGCAACCCACCTGTGCCCCTTTATCACCCATCTACTCTCCACTGTGACACACCTACCCCCTTCGCAACCTTCTTGAGCAGCATTTGCTTTCTTCGTGTGTTCCCTTTTTAACTAAGTTAATGAGCCTCAGTTGCAATCCTCCTGTGCTCATTTTGCAGCCTTGCTGATCTTCGTGAGTCCTCTTTGCAACCTTCTTCAGCACCCTTTGCAATATTTTTGAGCACTCTTTGCAGCCTTATCTAACACCTGTGCAGCATTACTGAGCACCCTTTGCAACCTGTGTTTCCCACTGTATCCTAATTGAGCCCTCTTTGCAACCTAACTGAGAGCTCTTTGCAGCTGTGCTGAATACCTTTTATGACTCATCTGCAGTCGCTTTACGACCAACCTGCCATCCTTTCCTACCAACCTGCTCCCTCCTTGCCGTCTAGCTGCTCACCTTTAACCTTTCGCTGCTGTTGGTGAAGTTAGGTATTAAAATCACGCTAAAAGCAGAATATGTTGCTCAGATGAGAAAAATCATAGCAGTCAGAGGCTGCAAAAACTATTTTGATACACCCTCTTTCTTAGTCCAGGCCCTGCTGTAGAGACCCGTATACATCTTAGGAAGGTAGACTTTGACTGGTGATTTGAGTAAAGGAAACCGCCAGCTTCAAAACAGTATTAGGTGGAATTGTTAGAAAAACAACATAAGTGAGAAAATGGCGGGTTTCAAAATGGCCACCACCGGGGTCTTTCAGGACCATAAAGGCTTATAATTTCTAATAGAAATGTAGTACCTGCAAGACTATTATGGGGTTTTCAGGCACGGCCGACATGATGGTGCCTATAGGAAATCAATATGACCTTGCGTAGTACCCGAAATCCAAGATGGGCGCCATCCAGACGCTCCTCAAACAAAAAAGTAAGTGTATCTTTTGAAAGAAACATCGTGACTGGATGATTTTCATGCTACTTACGATGTTTTCAGGCATTGCCGACACGACTTTACTGATTCGATATCACGACATTTGATACCCAAAATTCAAGATGGCCGTCGTCCAAATTCCGTAGCTAACAAGAAAGTTGTCATATTTTCGATATAGCAGGAATATGGCAATACACTCTGGATATTACTATTTCAGTTTTCTTTGTAAATGTCTGTTTGAACTCAATATTGGAAGGAAGTCATTACATACGTTCATTCCATGGAATCATGATGGTATCAGGTCTTCTCAATTCCTTGGCATGAGAGGCATTCTGGGAGTGGTTGGTGCAGAATGATCGTAGTATCAATGACGAATTCATGGAACGTGCACAAGAAGTACAGAGAGCTCTGTGTTCAAAGGAAAGACCCACTGAGAATTTCGCAGACCTATTTGACCGTCATCAAATCTCCATGAACAATTTGAGTGTTTTCTGGAAGAATGCTGTGCAAAATCTGAGGTGTGTCAGTACCTGCAAGTGTTTCAGCAGACGGCTGCTACTATCAAGCATGCGGTTGCATCAGATCGAGAAGGAAATTTCCCTCTACACATAGCTTCCGTGGAAACTTCTCTGCCAATCTTCTGAGAGAGCGACTGCATCAATTACTTTCGCTATGGCAGGTTCTACCTTGAATCCACGAAAGCCTTAGAAGCAATTCATCCGGATGTTTTTCAGCGGTTCATGCATGGTCAGTTTGTCGTGAAGGATCGAGTTGAAAGATACATCAGTTGCTGTCGCACCGGATACGAAGGTAGAACAATCCATCCACAGGGCATCAAAAAGTGCTGGTGGCATTGTTGGCCAAACAAGAAGTCTGAGGGTCGTGATCGAGTGGCAACTCAATTCCCACAAAATTCTCCACATCTCAGACAACTTCAGGGATATTATGAATGATGTGTCGATGAATCATAGTGAATCGGAGAGGGTTCATCATGAACTTACTGGACGCAAAACTCATCAGCTGAATGAAACGTTTCAAAGCTCCTGGGCTTTGTGCAAGAAAGGGGTAACCCTTACATCATCAAGGCTCCTGCCATCAAACTGCAAAATCTAATCACTAAGCAACTGGCATTGGATGAACTGGCCGTCTGGCTGCTCCAAGTGCAGGTGAATGGGGATCAACTGGTAAGAGAATTCCGGAGAGAGAGGTTTGTTGACTAGACAAAAAAAAAAAAACTATATTGAAGAGGAAATCTCCTCAGCTTGACAGCAAACCATCCACTGATGTGAGTGCAACTTCTGCTGTGACATTGAAATTATAGCAGCGGCTCAGTGCGACATCGAAATTGTGAGAGTGAGGCATGGAACTTGAATCCACCTATGCCCTTGATATCCTGCCTGTTTCGTTTCTATTTGAAAGCGATCTTCCTTCCAAGACTGACAAAGTTCACTCACTGCAGACTTGGAGAAGAGCTTAACAGGCGATGAGTTCACTTTCCTGCCTTTAGATGCATCCGTTGTATTGGACCTCATGTCGAAAATACGTTCCTCTCCAAACATGGCTTCATTTAGAACATTCGAAAGTGAAATCAGTTGTGTGCTATCAGCGCGCCACTCTATTTGTTCCAGGTCCAACCTCTATATCGTGCTTGCCAGCAACTTGAGTCATCTGTTAAGGGAGGAGAAAGGCTATGTCGCGCAGGTAGAGTTGAATCCGCTGACCTCACTGAGCTCACTGCAGGTTTCCCAATACCCCAACAAATGAACAAGTTGTGGACCTCCTCGGTCAACAAAACTATATTACAACATCTTGTTCACAATCTCGTTTCGACTCCTGAGATGATGAAGTTGAATGTTATGCTCGGTGGATGCGTCACAGATGATGGAGTTGTGTTAGCAGAGTTTCTCCACTCTGGAAGGCTGTCCACATGACCGCCTTCTGAAACTACAGAACCTATTGGCATACTGACATATGATGTGGAAGAAGCCACTGGTCACATAGTGATGCACTGTGCATGGGAGGTGAATGGAGGAAGAAGCCGGCTGCTAGTAGTTTCCAATGACACAGACACAGTAGCACGTCTACTTCATTGTGTTCAGTATTTTCGAAAGTGACGCCCCTAAGAATTGTGGGTAGAGTTCGGGACCGGTGAGCGACGGCGTCATATACCACTACACACTCTTGCAGATAAGCTGAGAGTAGGACTATCTAAATTCTAAAGTCATCGTGAAGGCACATATGTTGACTGGAGATGATGGAGTGAGTAAGATAGGTACCAAACACGCCTCTGTCATGTGATCCAGAGCATTACTTGGCTGATTTTGCAGTCTGACACTCTCACTGACGAGATCTTGATGAAAACTGAGGAGTATCTCGTTCGGATGTGGGCTGGCGCGAAGAACAAACCCGAATCGCGAACATTCGACCAGCACTGGGTGGAAGTCCAACTGCGAGCTCCGACACCAAAATCGTTGGAAGCCCTGCCACCAACTTCAAGCGCAATTCGTGGCCACATAAGGAGAC
The DNA here is from genome assembly GCA_018397915.1 of Birgus latro. Classification (NCBI taxonomy): domain Eukaryota; kingdom Metazoa; phylum Arthropoda; class Malacostraca; order Decapoda; family Coenobitidae; genus Birgus; species Birgus latro. The sequence continues at coordinate 5,271 of JAGKTI010034905.1, read as the reverse complement.
CATTTTACTCTGTAAAGTTCTATGCCTTCTTGATGTTACCCACCCTGCCACAGACCCTACCAAATACGGTTGGGTGAAAGGCAATGACACACTGCTATCTGAAAAATGCCAGAATCCATTACCCCAGAGAATGCTAGCCGTTTGTAAGTGTGGCTCGATGCGATGTTTGTGCAAAAAGGAGGTTGTCAAATGAGTAATTTTTTGTCATAAAGAGGAGTCAGTTTGTCAAAATAAGTGCAAATCCCATCTTTCAGTCATGATTAAGTCATATATTTGTGAAATGAGCTTCACATGGTAGTGATATTTGTATGACTGGGAAATGTCTTTGATTAAATACTTTTCTATGCTTATGTTTTCATTACTTGTTTGTGGCCATCTTGAATTTTGGATATCAGATGTGGTGATATCGAATCACTAAAGATACTATCGTGTCGACAGTGCCTGAGAACCTCATAATTAACATAAAAATCATCCAGTCACGATGTTTCAAAATATTCACGACTTTTTTGTTTAGGAAGGATCTAGATGGCGTTCATCTTGAATTTCGGGTACTACGCAAGGTCATATTGATTTCCTATAGGCACCATCGTGTCGGCCGTGCCTAAAAACCCCATAATAGTCTTCCAGGTTCTACATTTCTATTAGAAATTGTAAGCCTTTATGGTCCTGAAATACCCCGGTGCTGGCCATTTTGAAAACCGCCATTTTCTCACTTATGCCGTGATTCTAACAATTCCACCTAATACTGTTTTGAAGCAGGAGGTATCCTTTTCTCAAATCACCAGTCAAAGTCTCTTCCTAAGAAGATGTATACGGGTCTCTACAGCAGGGACAGGATTATCTGGTGTTGGAACACGTAGGAATCTATTTAGGACAATACCAGATGATTTTATGCAGTTGAGAAATCCAAGCAGAAGGAGAGTTAAAATCCACCTCCCAGCTTTGCGACCAACAGTTTCAGAGGGCCTGTTTGCCTCCCCCCACCCAAACTCATTATCTTCCATTTCTTCTTAATTATCTTTCTCTTTTTTCGTGCGTTTTTATTCCAGCATGTTTCCTTTGTTCTCGTTTCTTGAAGGTAAAGTAATTTCACCTTTCTACTTCCCCCTTTCTTCCCCGCCTTCGTGTTCCACTTTTGCAGCTAGACTTCCCTCTACTTTTTCTTCTTTTCTTCTTTTTCCTGACTGTTCGCTTTTCCCAACCTTGTCTGTGCTCTGGATTATTTTGTATTTCGCTTACTGCCAAGCATCACTTGTGGCTGGTTTCTTTTTCGTCGTCGTCGTCTTCATCTCCTCTTTCTCCTCCTCGCATTTTTTTTTATTCCCCTCTCCCCTCCCGCTTTTTTTTTTTTTCTCTGGTTTCTTCCTCGTTGTTTCCCAATCCGCTTTTCTCCCCTTTCCTTTTTCTTTTATTCTTCCCCTTTCTCTCTCTTTTTTTCCTTACCTTTTCTCCGTTCAGTTTTCTCCTTTTCCTTGTTGTCCACCTCATTATTTATCTCCTTTCACCTCCTTTTCCTTTAATTTACATTTGTAATTCCTTCTCTTTGTACCTCCCTCCTATCTTGATTCATCGCTTTCTTTTCTGTTATCTCTCTCTCTTTCTCTTCAGTAATTCTTTTGTCTCTTCCCCTCTTATATCTTCATTCTATTTTTTTATTTTATTTGCACTTATTTAATTCATGTGAGGAAAGTCTTTTGGAACACCTTGGTTTGGTTCTAGCGTTCAGTTAACCGTTCACTGAAATGCATAAAATCGTCTCGGTTCGAAATTCCAAGAGGCGACTGGAGGATTATCGATCACGTAACTCTGTCAAGGGAAAAGTCTCTCTCCTGCCCTTAACCCCTTCAATCAGAGGATGTCATATGTTAATTACTCTTGCTACCACCAGACTGTGTTACTCAGCTTAGGATGGAACAGTCGACCTAAGGGGGCTGGATGTACCCTCAAGCATCCCTTAACTACAAGGGGAATCTCCGTAATTCAGCAAAATTGTTTGGTGACAGCGTCAATAAAATGAAAAATACGTCGTCCCAGTGAAGTGACCCCTCCACTCAAACGATGACATTTGTGTTACATTCTCACCACTCAAAAACATTTTTAATTTATCTTTCAGTACGGTAACATCTTTCCTATACTTGTTAACTTCAGACGCTGTTGTTATGCGGGGGACGACTTTCTGAAATGGAAGGGTAATACACAGCCTTGGGCCATCACATTACAAATAACCTCTCCGGAAGCGAAATAATATCGTCTGGAATGAAAGACGTCATTGTAATAAAAAAAAGAAGGGGGGGGGGGGGGAAATGAGTGCTCGCTGTGAAGAATTAAAAACTATAAATTATCACTTCACTACCAAGACGATTTCCCTCTTTAAGCAGAAGATTCTTTTGAGATCGGGAAGAACCCTTCGTTGTGCAGCGGTAAAAAAAAAAAAAAAAAGGAAAAAAAAAAAGTCCATCAGCCTGTTCATCACAACGAAGATTTTCTCTGCTTTAGTTTCGATCATTGTTGATGATAGTATTAAGCTCTTAAAGCAATAAATGTTCTTGACTACGGCAATCTAACCGCGGATCCCAGGGTTTCTAAGAAAGGTAATACAGTATTTGGACGTTTGTTCTCGTCTTTACTTTATTTTCCCCCCAGACGAACAGAGGAAGGAAAAAAAATCCATACAGCAGGATACAGGTGTCCAATGTTCATAAAAAAAAAAAAAATCTGTAACAGTTGGAACTGAAATGTTGTAGGTTGAAGTTTGGGGGGAAACTAATCTGTGGAAGGGAGTCTGCAGGTTCCAAGGAGAAGCAGTTCTGGAAATAAAATTATGCAATTTAATTGGCAGGAGTTCTGCAATATGGCAGTGTCAGTCCAGCCATGAGCCCTACTAGTTGCTCGTACTCGTACGTATAGCACGGGGGAAGGCGGTGAGAGGTGGCACGACGGATGCAACTTCGTCTGAGTATTTGCCATAAAAGTATCCGTAAAACAATGCAATGAAGGCAACATCCCGTCTTATTTGTAGGGGAGGAAGTTCATTTATTATTGCTGGGTTATTAATTATATTTGTAGATTTGTTTTGAATTTTGTCCAGTTATATTGGTACAGCCTCTCCATATCATTTCCACAAGGGTAAGCAAAATTCGAGCTGAGAGCGCACATGACTTGTAAATTATAGGTAACTGCTTATCAGTGAAGACGTTAGGTATTCTGTACAATATTCCAAGTTTCCTTTAAAGTGATTTTCGAAAGTGATCTAATATTAGAGGTCTAAGTGAGGGCATTGTTCAGCGAAACACCGAGAATTTCAATAGAATTAGAGGTAGGAATAATGATTGCACTGAAGGTAATAAAGAAATCAGGCAATACCTGTCTCTTAGTAAACTGGATATACTATACTGAATTTTTCTAGCATTGAATGCAACAGTGTCATTTTGTCCCCATTCAGTGATCCAGGATATGTCTTGATTTTAGGAGATTGCTGTGCTGAGTTGGGAGCCAGAGATATCAAGCTTTGTGAAAGAGTGTTTAAGTGTAAAGTTGTGAAGCTTTGAGTCATCGGCATGTGAGTGAATGGGATTATGGGTGACAGACAAGAGATCATCATTATGAATGAGGAACAGGGTTGAAGCCAGGACTGATTCTTGCGACACGCCGACATTTAAGTGGAAATTGGAATATGCATCTACCTCTGCTTTTACCATTCTGTTCCTGAGAAATGAGGAAATCAGTGGAACAAATGACAGGCCGTAGCATGGGAGAGTGGATACTAAAGAACGGTGCCACAATCTGTCAAAAGCTATAGAAATATGAAGGGGTACTGCTTGGACTGCTCCATGTTGGTCAGTTAACTGATGGATGGAATGGGCCGGGAGACTGAGTATATCAACAGTGGATCTTTCATGGTGAAAACCATACTGTCTGACACTAAAGCCCCCGTCACACAGGAAGGCGACCCTTGAGCAACAAAAAAAATTGTTAGGTCGCCATTGGTCGCCCGTGGGTGTCTCAGAGGTCACCTAGGTCGCTCAAGGGGTGCTCAATGGTCGTTCAGAGGTCGCCTAGGTCGTCGTCAATTTTTGAACATGCTCAAAACAGTCGCTGCTAGGTCTCCAAGGGAAGTGGTTGGTCAAGGGGCGCTCGGTGGTCGCTCAAGGGTCGTTCAAGCAGCGCCGAGGTCGCGCGATGGTCGCTTAGAGGTCGCCCAATGAGCGCCTAGCATCGGCGGCGCTCAGGGGTCGCCTAGGACGCCGGAGCATCGCCGAATGCTCCCTCAGCGGTCGCCGTTGGTCGCCGTTGATCGTACAGAGCGCGCTGCTAGGTCAGTCAATGGTCGCCGCGGGGATACAGAGGTCGCCGTTTTGTGTGTGTGTGTGTGTGTCCGACTCTGGGCATAGGCTTCACAGCCTGCTATCAAGGCCCAGCAGTCCTCCTACATACCATACACCTCCTCATGTCACCACTTCGGCGCTAACACCCACCGTCCATATTGAATACATGCTAGGGCTGTCTCATACAGGACTGGTGTATTGGTATTAGCTGGGGTATTTTTACGACATGTCGGCGGGACTTTTGGTAGATCAGTAAAACCAGATTTAATGAAATTCAAATCCTTAAACTGTTCCCTGCCCCAGCGCGGATTTGAACCTAGGTCCTTCGGGACTGCAGGCCACCTCTCTACCGATTGAGCCACCGCCTCGCCATCGATCGCACAGAGCGCGCAGATAGGTCGCTCAGTGGACGCATAGGTCGCCCAGGGATCGCCATGAAAGAGCGCCCAAGGGTTGCCGGGGCAGTCAAACAGAAACAGGTTTTTATGAGTATCGGCAACATCACTGCGACCTGGCCATTTTTTGGTCAATCAAAGGTCACACAGAGGTCCCCCGCCTGTCTGATGGGGGCTTAAGTTTTTGGATTGAAGATGTTTAACAATGAGCTTATTACTGACAACCTCAAATACTTTTCCAATATATGTGATAACTATTGGCCAGAAATCGGAGGGATCAGACGAACTTCCTTTCTTTGGAGCTGGGTGGGTATTGTCTTCTTTCCAAGAATCAGGGAACTGAAGAGTATGTATGCGTAGTTTGAATAATTTAGCTACAACCCGAGCAAGTTCTGATCGAAGGAATTCCATCTGGACCTGAAGCTTTGTTGGTTGGTAAGTTGTTAAGGACAGATTTTATGTACCTTGTCTTAGCATTGTTCTGTTCTCTGATCGTTGTCTTATCAGGTTCTTTATTTCATTTTGCTTCTATTTTTTCCCCCTCTTGACAT
>JAGKTI010034904.1:0-11365 GCA_018397915.1 Birgus latro | reverse complement strand
ACCATCTGAGGGGGACTAGTGAAGCGCGAAGGAGGACCTGTGCTGGTGGGAATGGCACCATTGTGCACCTGGTGGGGAATGAAGGCTGCGTTTGCCTCCTGCCTCCGATACACTGGGGCTGGTGCTGAAAATGTTTGTCCCGTTTGTCGATTGCGTGGCTGATACTGCTGCTGCTTAGGGTACTGCTGCTGCTTAGGTTACTTGTTGTACCTCTTCCAGTCAGTTTCTATGTATTCTGTCCTTGGTCCTTCTGCGATTTGCCTGGACCATGACCATTATTCTGAAAATGGCCTTGATGCTAGGGTTCAGTCTGCGATTGCTTACAAGACTTTGCAGTATCTTTCCTATTTCATAGCTGTTCCCTACGAGTTTGGTACCCGTACGCAGTAAAGAAAGCATCAGCCATTTCCACCATTTGGTCTGCATCCTTCACTTTGCACATGTTGTGCTGGGCCATAAGCTCAGCGGGCCACAACTTTTCCAGCAGTGTGCACAGCACAAGGTCGATTATTCCCTCTCGCATGCTAGGAGTCTCGTCCTTCTCCATCCACTCGCCTAAGTATGCCGTGAGATGGTCAAGGAACTGTACAGCTGTCTCCTTTTCCTGAAGACGCACCTTCACGAACTGATTCCTAGCGTCATCAACGGTAAGACCGTACGCTTTTATGAGTGCGGTCTTCATCATCTCGTACGTGAGATTATCTCCTCGAATTCTGTGGAGAATGTCGAGGGCAGGGCCCTCAAACAGGCTAAGGAACAGAAGCCACTTAGCTGCCTCATCCAGATCGTACAGCCGTGCCATGTCTTCGAAACGAGCTATAAATGGCTCGATTCGCTCGCCTTTCTTGTAAGAAGGAATCCTGAGACATGGAGTTGCTAGAACATGTGCTGGGAGAGCACTAGTGGAGCACCTGATGTGCCTGAAGCCAAGGAGTCTCGCTTCAGCTTCAGCACTTCAAGCTCGTGTTTCTCACGTGCCTCGCGCTCGGCGCACTCGTGTTCACGTTCTCGCTCTCATTCCTCACGCTCACGCTCCTTCTCGCGTTCCTCGTGCTCACGCTCTTTCTCACATTCCTCGTGCTCACGCTCTTTCTGACGTTCGTAGCGCTCTTTCTGACGTTCCTCATATTCACGTTGTTTTTCACGTTCCTCGCTCTCGGCACACTCGTGTTCACGTTCTCTCTCTCTCGTTCCTCACGCTGAATTTTCCGCCCTTCACGGGCGGCATTCTCGCGTTGGTGGTCGTAATTGCAGCGCGGCAGGACATAATATCTAATTTCCTGGGGGTTAGTAAACCCCATATCCTTGGGTTCCTGTAGGTATGTACTGGTTTCCATGATTGGCTCAGATTGAGAGTAACTAAAGACTGAAACTGATATGCTGGCTGCTATTCAGCAGTCTACCTAACTAAGAGTGAGTGAGTGATTCCAGTAATAATTTCAAAGCTAGGAGTTTATATCCTGGAATGAGGTCGCCAGATGTCAGGGAGAAAATTTTACGTGGGTGCCTATGGTCACTAGGAATAACTACTGAGTCGATTATCACGAGAGAACTGACTCGTGAAATCAAGTAGCGATTTCACTTTTATGCTGGCTTACTTCGCCAATTCTCTAGAGTTGAGAATTTATAGACTTTCTCAACAGTACACAGCAGAGACTAAACGCTCAAGAAGGCTGTATTACTGTACTGTTGGCCTCTGAGAAAGTTAGTTTCTCCACTTAACATTCAAAAAATAAAAATAATAATAATAAACAGGATCTTGGCTGAGCCAACGGATTTAAGAATTAGTACCAAGAGCTGGCCTAAGTACCAGTCGTGATTAATATAAGGAGTTGTGCTAACTTGGAGTAGCAAAAGTGTACTAAATATGTGGGGAAATCAAACACGACTTACATTTACCAAAGCTCAAGAAAACGAACTGTAAGTTTATTAATTACAAGAAAATAAATTTACGTTACATGAATCAGCTCAAAATCAAAGAATGGGAAATGCACTCATTCAAGCACTCAGACAAATAGCTAAATAACTAAAGAACCTTAAACCTAGGAAAAACAAAAGAAATACTAATCAGTAATGAGACCGCCGCTAATACAGTCGATCACCAGGCTGGTGGGAGCTTCGGGAATTCACGACGATACAGCCGAGACTTCTGAGATCGCTAAGAAAAGAGACCCGCTCTAGCTTTGCGCACAGCACATCCACACTCCGAGACTGTCACTTGGACGACTGACTCGATGCTTGATCTAAACAGAGGCATCGTGTGAAAAGGGCGTGGCCACATAACAGCTAGGGAGGCAAGTGTAAAGAAACGACAATTCAGAAATTATTGCTCAGAGGAATGCACTGTCTGTAGATAAAGACAGTCACTCGCGAAAGAATGACGAAAGTTTTGAAAATTTGATGCAAATACAAGTACACGAGTGGACGGTTAAGAGACTGAGCGGAATCTCATGCATTTCAGAACTATTCGTCGCTCTCGCAAAATCAGTCTCATGTCACGATTTACGATACATAATTTCACGATGTAGAAAATTCGTGACACTGCTATCACCTTAATCTACCAACATCACACAGTATCAGTATTTACCAAATGTTATGTGAAAATTAACTGAACATTTGCATAGCTAATTTATTTACAAAAGTAACGTGAAAAAACAGCTTGCTGCAATCAGGTTAATCTACGAACATCACACAGTATCAGTATTTACGATATGTAAAAGTTAACTGAATATTTGCAAAATATTTTACAAAAGTAACGTGAAATAAGGTAACAAAGGTAACACCTCAATCCAACAACAACAACAACAACAAAAACACGAGAACATGCTGTGTTCCTCTAACCTCTTTAGAGTACAGAGAAGCCACCAACCTGCAACATTGGCACACTACGGTCTAAGGGAAGAGTCCAGACAATACTGAGTCCAGTCTAGTGACGACCTGACGAGCCCCAGGCTGGGCGGCGGGGTCAGCTACTGTAGTTAGACGTGTGAAGGACCTGTCCAATTCGGTGCTCATATACTTAGTAAACACGGTGGGTAATCGAGATTGCCAGTTGTCGATGGTTGCAACATTAACTATGCTTTTCCCTGGAAGTTATCAGGCTTTCGTATGTAAAAATGCACATCGCCCTGGTTCAACACCGGGCTAATGTATGGCCCGACCTCCACTTTAGGTGGAGGAAATCTTACAACGAACGAACGATGGTTCAAAAGTTGGGGGGGGGAGACAAAACCTTTGATGTTCCCGTAAGTTCAAAAGTTGAGGGGGAAGGTTCCCCCCTTTTCCCCCCATGAGTTACGCCCCTGGCCTCTGGGACCACCGCTCCTACTGTTGCCTCCAAAAGTTCCGTTCCTCCTCGTTCCCTTCTGTAACTCAAATCAAAATATTAACTTGAGTAATCAAAACTAACGGCAGGATACAAGTTAGTACCTACATTAACCCAACAGTTTGCAGTGACTGTTTTCAGATTTACACAAAGTATTATGATATTACGAATTATGGATCATCATTAGATGGAACCGAACATTTGGATGCAGTAGTACATAGAGGAGTTGGTGTATAATGGTTATGCTACAGTATATGATTCGTTCAATATGGTTTTCTCTTTATTTGCATGAAATCTTTTTTACTTTGTTCCTGTTACTGCCTAAAGATTTATTATACGTTTAGGGAGAGCTCTTACGGTGGGATGAACGTTGATAACAGTAATAAGAAACGATGTGGTATCAGTCAATGTTGCAAAGAATTTTATGCAATACAGACAGTGCAGCTGGGGACATACACCTCTACGTCTCACTTCTGCTTGCCAATTCACTTAAACTGAGCACGACTTTGTGTATTTTTCTGACCAAAGATTATTTTCTCTTTGATATGATGCGTTAAACAGGAAAATAACATAAACCCCAAAGTGTGAAGTAGACGTAATTGAATAGTAGTCGACTTTTGTCCTTGACTGCACTTCTACAGGGCGTTTTCTTATCAGCAGGTGACCTTCAGTGACAGAGATGATTGAACAACTAGCCAGGAACAAACCGGTAAAGGCTGATCGCTACTTCATTGTGTGGATGTGGATGGAAGGCGTCACTCCACGAAACATTGCCTCCACCACTGGCTGCAGCCTCTCCACCGTGTATCGTTGGGTTCGCCGCTGGAGGAAGAAAGGAACATTTTTCAGATAAATTGTGCGAGAGAAATCATAACGCGTATTTAGCAAGATTTTGGAATCCCAACATCCTTGTCAATTGCAGAGATAATCAGTTATCAAAATGCATTGAAGTTTATATAACCAACCATCCAATCTGATCAACAGCATCACTGAATTTTCATGAAGTCAACTGATAACGATTAACAAAGGTCAGGTCACGGAGTGCGATAACTGTTCAGTGTCTACACACCAATATTTACTGCTGATAAATAGAACACTACATCTAACAGTAGTTAACCGAGTCATATTTCGAGCGATAATTCAACTGGAAAATAAAAAGGATGATTCATATTTTGCAAAACCAGTGCCTTAGATTCCTATTAAGTCTATACCAATATTTCTGTTGAATATGTCACTATAAATACCTTTTCCTATCAGGCCTACATAAATCATAAACATCATTCATAAGTATATAACTTGACATCAAAACTTTGAATGAACTTATTATACTGTTAGCGTCATGTAAAAATCTCGTCACTGAGCTCGTCATACTCATACTGTACATGAAAAACAAGAACAATAAACGATCGGTCCAACTGATAAAAATTTATGGATTATCAAAGACCATCAGTGAATGTGGCTGGGGAACAGTGTCATTATCCCATAACATAAATAGATAAAGTATTAACTAAGAAATAACTTGACCTTCCTGAGTGTGACCGCAGTAACACTCTGCAGTTACCCTGGCCCCATACTGTCATCAGTTAAGAGGCTCCCTAACACCTCTTGTTTAGCGACTTAATATACGGCCGGTTAATATTATTTTGAACGTTGTTTATGTAGAGTATGGCGATGGCAAAATTATTTAAATGACACAGATGATAATAGGTCGTAATAAGCAAAATGAATCGCATAGGAAGAGTTGTTGGGGAGCTTCCTTAACCAACGGGAATACGGACATTTGAAGTCTGTATTCTCGGTGGCAAGGGAGGCTTTGTAGTACGTCTTCCTAAGCAATTTATTCTTCACATTACACGTTATTATCCCGTGTGTGTTAGCTATGTCTTCCTAATATCGATATGGCTTGCATCAATAAAATGGAAGTTCATATAATGGTCTAAATATATTGCTTAGGAAGAGATGTTACGAGAACTCGAAAGCAAACGAAAATAAGATTTAAAAAAAAAATCTTGCTTCTTTTCTCTGCCCACCGTTACTCAGAGAAATCTTTACAAAGGTCACTAAGCTTCCAAAAGTTGCTTAAAAGTCGCCTCACACAAAACTCCCCAGAAAATAGACTACAGTTGCTGGAATATTCCTTATATAATGACGCCCTGAATACTCTATTCCTTAAACATCCATCTATTCACTCGTATGTATATATTGCAAGACGCCTTAATCCCGTGAGGGGTGGCCACAAACAAATCACCTCCACGTCGCCCTGTCCTCTGCCATTCGGCTACCCTCCCTTCAACTCACACCCTTTTTCGTATATCTCCACTCAGTTCCTGCATCTCATCCTTGTCTCCGCATTCCCCTTTGCTCCTCAACCTCACTCACACACAGTCGTCTAGTCATACTCAACCTCTCCACATATCCAAACCATCTTAGAGTATTTCTCTTAACTTTCAGTCACCTTTACATCAACATCACAACACTCCCTTATTTCCTTATTTGTCTGCCTGTCTTCCTCTTTAACTCTATGTGCTTCTACCAAATTACTAACTTCCACTACACTCACACTTGTATTGTGTCCTTCCAACAGAGTCCAAGTTTTGGCTCCAGACGTTAGAGTGGAGATCATAATACTGTCATGCAGCGCCTTTTAAAAACGTCTTCATTCATTTCCCTACTTCTTATCACCACTTACAGAGAACCAGTGACTTTTCTATCCCGGTATACACTTTCATGCATTGCATCTTCTAAACTTCCATCCTTACTCAACATTGTACCTAAGTACTGTACTTGAATGCACTCAGATTTCTCCATTTCCTCTCCATCCCGTCTCACAGTGCAAGACGTGTCTTCATTTCTCTCAAAGACCATAATTTTACTCTTATCTACATCAGTTTTAGATTCCGTATCAGACATACACTCCAAGACTCATTCACCAAGCCTTGCAGCTCACCTTCATCTTCACTTAACGAAGTGTCGTCTGCATTTAGCAGTGCAGCAAGTTTCCAGTCTCCACACACAACCCACTCTCATTAGTGACGTTCCAGTATCCACTGCCCTACCTAGTACTTCTTTTAAAACTCTATCCACACACAAATTAAATAACCACGAAGTTATGGCATACCCTGCTTCAATCCAACAGTCATATCAAAGAACTCACTTAATTCATTGTCTACACGCACGGAAGCTCTAACACCCTCATACATACTCCTCGCAACATTCATGTATTTTACTCCATGTATTTTAACACCATTCACTTTCCTTGTCTATCCACTCTGTCATATGCTTTCTCCAGATCCATGAAGTCAGCCATCAACGTCTTTCCCTTCTCAAGATAATTCTTCACCAAACGTTTTAGGACGAATATCTCATCAATGCTGCCTCTTCCCCTCCTAAAACCTCCTTGTTCTTCTCCAACTAATTCCTTGGTTATTGCCCTGACTCTATCAATCAGTATTCTATTATAGATATTTTCCAATTATAGGGAGAATAGATTTTCACACACTCCTCCTTCCCCTATTCTTTTGTATAAGAGCGAGAAGGGTCAGGTGGGTAGGTGGTTGAGTGGTCAAAATGGCAAGAGGGATTAGTGGGCAGGCCGAGTGTATGTTGGCTTTGATGGTAGGTGGGTGAGCGGGTGGGCTTTGTGTTTTGTTGGTCTTTGAAGATGGACAAGATTTGTGGGTAGATGGGTAGATGTGGCCTCCGGGAGGATAAGGCAGGAGGTGGACTTACTGCATCGGGTAAATGGGTAGGCATATATGGATGGGTGAGTGGGAAGGTGTATATGGAAAAAAAGGTCCTTTGGAGAATAGGTCTATGACGAAAACAGATCCATGGCCTAAACAGGTTCTTGTGAGAAGTTAAATCCATGATTGATGCATTCATGATGGAGGGAGGTCCAAGTGGAAACACTGGTCTGATGGGTTAAATGAGGGTCCATGGAGGAAATATGTCCATGAGACATCAGAGACACGTGGGGATTTGGTGTGTCCACGAGAAAAATAGGTTCACAGGTAAAAATGATGTATGGGATAATATAGGTCCATGGGAGAAATGGGTCCATGGGAGAGAATGGGTTCGTGAGGGAAACCAGTTCATAAGAGGGAAATAGGTCTGATGGAAATATTGGTCCAAGCGAGAAGATAGCTCCCAAAAGAAAACTGATGCTTTGAGAAAGTAGGTCCATGCGGGAAATAGGATCCTGGGGCGAGAACATGTCCATGGAGGAAAGAAAGTACTTGGAAGATTACCCTTAAGGGTTGCAGCTGGGTACAGACTTACGTGTTAGTCTTGTTATATCGCGTGGACTGACAGTGACTGTGCAAAGTCAGTCAAATGGGCAAAAATAAATGGACACACTAAAAGATTTAATATTCTTTATTTGGATATTGCAAGAAACTTCTGTAACTTCGGCCAGATTCATCTATTGAAGATGCTGATCAATTGCATTATCCCATTATTATAGATTTCCAAAACGTGTGATTATTTCATCCAAAGTATTATATGACATTGCTTCTCATTTATTATTCAGTACCATTTATGTAGAATACCACTACATACATACTGTATATCCAAATGAAAGCTGCTTGAAATTATAAGGCGTTGTTTGAGGAGTAGACTGTAGCACCAGTCGAGCAGGGCAGTACTCCCTAGGTGGATGGCAAGCTGGTTACAGGGAGAGCTGGAGCTCCCATTTCACCAGCCCTGAGGACTTGATCCTGACCATCTCCCTTTCTGAACATTTTCATTGCTTTCATTTACACAGAGTTGGCCAGCATACTCTCTCAATATCTCAACCTTCAACTCTCTACATCACACTACATGCACAGAGCATATCACACATATTTCCACTCCCTGGTGGCACAGGGTCCTCCCGGTCGCCATCAAGCGACTGTGCCAGCAGCGACTTTGCAAATTCCACTCATGCTCGTCAGTGGAGAAGTGCAGGTGTGGCCTAATCCTTCACCAATGTCCGTGGTCTCACTACCAATCTAAATTCAGTTTTTTTTTTCTACAGTCCATATCCCCTTTAGTCCTGTTCCTCACAGAACCACAAATCTCTCCCTCTACTGAAATATCCTCATTTTGTTTTCCTGGTTACCATCTCACAAACTTTCGCAACAAGGGTGACACCTGTTATTATATCAAATCTGAATATGCAGTTGACACTGTTTTAAACTTTACTTTAACTAATTTTGATTACTCACTGTAAACTAATTTAGCTAAATATTACCAAATATATCTGTGTAGTCTATCGCTTGCCCAATGCTTCTTCAGAACCCAGTGTATTTGACTCCATATCCGCACACTTGAGTAACCTTAACCTTGTGCCCTTAGCACCGAAATTACCATTTTGGGTGATTTTAACATACATAATATTGAATGGTTATTGCATTCTGCCAGGACTGACGATGCTGGTCTAGAGTGCGAGCTGTTTGCAGAATTGTTTAATGTAACGCAGTTGGTAAAGCAACCAACCAGAATACAAGATAATCCTGACCATAATTTCCATATCTTGATCTATTCCTGACAAATAATCCAGATCATTACAGGATTGAAGTACTATCATCAGTTGGATCCTCTGATCACAGTCTCATCAAGGCCTCATTAGGAATGGAATAGGAAGAGTGTTGGATGTGAGAGTTTTGAGAGGGGAGGGTGGAGGTATGTCTGACCACTATCTGGTGGAGGGAAAGTTGAGAGTTGGTAAGAGACGGGTGAGAGCTCGGAGAGTTAGGTGTGGCAGGGAGGTTTTGAAAATGAGTGAGTTGGATAAAAGAGAGAAAATGACAGAGTTTCAGGAGAAATTGAAAGATGAGTGGAATGCAGTCAAAGATCAGGAAAATGGCAGCTTGAGGAGGAATGGCAGTTGTTTAAGAGTGCTGTGGTGGGGCATGCGGAAGAGGTGTGTGGTGTGAGACGAGTGGGCAGTGGTGTAAGAAAGGGAAGTGAATGGTGGTGCGAGGAAGTAATTATGGTTGTGGCTGAGAAGAGATGTACATATGAGGTGTGGCTGCAGAGGAAGGATGAGGTGTCATACGAGAGGTATAAGGAAATGAGGAATAGGGCAAGAAGGGCTGTGCGTGATGCTAAAGTGACAGCAAATGAGAGGTGAGGTTGGCGGTTGACTGAGAATTTTCAACAGATTAAGAAAATGTTTTGGAAGGAGGTGAAAAGGGTGCGAAAGGGAGAGGCTGGGAAGCAAGAGCGAGTAAAAGCAGAGGATGAATGAATGTTAAACGAGATGGAGATGGGCAGAGTATTTTGAATATTTTGAAAGACTGTTAAATGTAGAGGAGGAAAGGGAGGCCGAGACTATGGTAGATGGAAGGGTACAAGGAATAAATGTGTTGGGAGAGTTGAATGATTCTTTGATCACAATGGAGGATGTGCAGGAGGCAGTAAAGGAGATGAAAGCAGGGATAGCTGCAGGTATGGTTGGGTGAGCTGTGGAATGCCTGAAAGGTGGTGGAGTGACTGTTGATGAGTGCTTAGTAAGATTGTTAAATGTGTGTTTTGTGAGAGGTATGGTGCCAGTTGACTGGGCAAGTGCTTGTATGGTTCCTCTGTATAAAAGTAAGGGTTATAAGTATGGAAATACTAGCTTTAGAGGTATAGGTCTGTTGAGTGTTGTAGGTAAGGTGTACGTTAGAGTGCTCATTAAGAGAGTTAGAGAGGGTACAGAGGGAGTGACTGGTGATGAGCAGTGTGGCTTTAGGAGAGGGAGAGGATGCGTGGATCAAGTGTTTGCTGTGAGACAGGTGTGAGAAAAGTATTTAGCAAAAGGTAAGGATGTGTTTTGGGTGTTCATAGATTTAGAGAAAGTGTATGATTTAGAGAAAGTGTATGATAGGGAGGCTTTGTGGACTGTTTTAAGATTGTATGGACTTGATGGTACGTTGCTAAAAGGAGTGAAAAGTTTTTATGTCAATAGTATAGCGTGTGTAAGAATGGGAAATACTGTGAGTGATTGGTTTCCCATGAGAGTTGGGCTGTGGCAGGGATGTGTGATGTCGCATTGCTTGTTTAATATTTATATGAAAGGGGTTGTAAGGAAGATGAATGTGAGAGTGTTAGGTGGAGATATGAGTCTGTGAATGCTGATGGTAGAGAGTGGAATCTGAGCCATCTGTTTGCGGATGATACTGCATTGGTGGCTGATTCAGAGGAGAGATTGAGATAGTTTGTAGCTGAGTTTGGAAGGATGTGTGAAAAGAAGGAAATTGAGAGTAAATGGGAATAAGAGAAAAGTGATGCAGTGTACGAGGACCGTAGATTGTAGGAGGGTGAATATAGTTTTGAGTGGAGAGTTGCTTGAGGAGGTAGAGTGTTTTAAGTATTTAGGGTCACATGTTACTGTGGATGGAAGAATAGATGCAGAAGTGAAGTTTAGAATGAATGATGTAGGAAATGTGCTGGGAGGAGTGAAAAAAGTGATGTCGTTCATATAGCATGAATGTAAAGAGAAGGCTATATGAGGATGTTGTGGTACAGGGTGCTTTATACCTGAGGCTGAAATATGGAATATTTGTGTAAGAGACAGGAAAAGTTTGAATGTAATGAAGACGAGGTTTCTGTTGAGTATGTGTGGAATGACTCGTATGGGTCGAGCGACAAATGATGAAATGTGAAGAAGAACTGGAGTTGTACAGGATATGGCTGATTGAGTTCAACAAAGGCTGAGCAGATTACTGGATAGAATGTGAGAGGTGTAAAGCTTAGAGGAAGACCAAGAATAGGATGGATGGACAGTGTGAAGAGGGCGATGAATGTGAGAGGGATGTCTGTTGAGCAAGGAAGAGTGGCTGTGCGTGATGGGAATGATTGAAGAGAAATTGTGAATAAATAAATTGTGATGCAGCCCTAAGGGGATATTCTCCCGCATTTGGTCTGATCAGCTGATCAGGTAAAGTGCGGGTAAGGGGATGGGTCCATTATGATGTGGCAGGGGCAAACCAGCTCTGCTGTCGGATGTCGCTGATTACACTGCTCAGTTGACCCTCGAGCGGTGTGGTGTGGTGAGGATCTGTCCCTTCTCCCCTT
>JAGKTI010034903.1:0-11365 GCA_018397915.1 Birgus latro | reverse complement strand
AGAGAGAGAGAGAGAGAGAGACTGACTCTGGATTAAGGAATTAAAAAGAAAAGTTGTTAGAGATCAAGCACCATGGACAACCATCATTAGGTGACCAAGTTCACCTAATGCAAGTAGGCTGGAGCCTTTATAAATAATGTAACAAAATGAAATGGCTAGTCAGTACCATATCACCCATTCTAATACCTATAATGGTATTTCAGCATTCCATCTCTTCCACTCACTGACCAGCATACTGTACCAACCTTTTTGACATACGAATGAAGAGCACTAGTTAATCAAGTATGACAGGCCAATAAACTGATATAAAAGGAGGAAGTTTAAAGTACAGGGCTTTAAAAGAGGATGATACTGGTTAATCCATTCAATCTATCTATCCATCTATCTATTGCCAGACACCTCAATCCTGCACGGGGTGGCCACAAACAAACCGCCTCCATGTTGCTCTGTCCCCCACCATTTCACTGCCCTGCTCCCAGCTCACACCCCCCTCTCTCAATCTAATGACATAAAAAAAAAAAAAAGTTAATCTGGATTAACTGGAGGGAACATCAGTCCACATTAACCAACTTTACTAATAAACTGGGTCCAGAAGATGGGAAACACATACCACTAACCAGTGACTGAAGAGGTCTTTAAAGGCTTTGGCTGTCTAAAGTACTATACTGAAAATTACTTTTTCCCTCTACCTATGGTTTTACTGTAATTCACATCATTCACTCATTATCTAACCCTGTCTTGGACAATGAGGAGCGTACGAGCCCAGAGCTAAGCATGTTGGTCCTGATATTTAAGATGAGGGTGACCAGCCTCACACATCCTTTGACTGGCATTATGGGAGCAATAAATCCTAACAACCCTTTAGATATAAACTGCACAGGCTCAATCCAATTGGAGAGCCTTAATCACCCACTAAACCACCAGGTGCCATAATTTGGTTATAAGGTTACCATCCAGCATAGTAAATAGTTTCCTGGTGTGCAGGAAGCCATTTGGCTTGTCACTCAGTGTAGAGCCACCTGCAGACAGAAGGAAGAGAAAAGAATGAAGAAAGGAAAGATAAAAATAAACACCATAAAAGGTCAAAAGGTCTTAATTCTTACTAAATTTACAGTACAGTCAATGAAGATATTATCAAAACAGCAGTTACATGCTTATGACAAATCTGAGATAAAAGCTGATGCCTGCTACAGGCATGCTTCAACTTAACATCTGTGGTGTGTTCATAACTGCTGTTCTGGTATATTCTTCACTGTCTACATTAAGACTTTTAGTAGTGTTTGCTGGGCTTTGCGGAAAACTTATATGCAGAGGAAAAAAATATTCTGCAGTGCTGTATGTTAGTCTGTTCAAGTATATGTTTAAGAGATCTTTTGACCAGACAATACATGTGTCTACCAAGACTGTATTTTTGTCAGAGTCAGGGGAGAGCAGGCAGAGATTGTTAGGCGTGAGAGGGTTGAACTTGCAGGTGAGTCTCTTGAGTGTGTGGAGGAGTTTTGTTATTTGGGAGACATGTTATGTGCCGGAGGTGGGGCTGGAGTTAGCTCGGTTGCTAGAGTGAGAAGTGGTTGGAAGAAGTTCAGGGAGCTGTTGCCTCTCCTGACATTGAGAGGACTCTCCTTGCATGCTAAGGGGTCTTTGTATGCAGCATGTGTTAGGAGTGTGATGCTGTATGGTAGTGAGACCTGGGCAGTAAAGGAAGAAGATATTCGCAGGTTTAAACGTACAGAAATGACAATGATTAGGTGGATGTGCAGTGCGTCCCTGCGTGCAAGGCCTGGGGGGGCTGGGTTTACGATAGAAGAGTTGAGAGGTAGGATGGGACTGGAGTGTATTGGTGTTGTGATGAGGAGAGGTAGGCTGAGGTGGTTTGGACATGTGGAGAGGATGGGGGATGATAACTGGGTACAGAGGGTGAGAAGTGTTAATATTGGGGGAGGGGTTGGGAGGGGTAGACCGAGAAAGACATGGGACGAGGTCATTAAATGTGACTTAAGGGTTAAGGGACTGAATAGGGAGGCTGCCAGAGATCGAGCAGTGTGGAGAGCCGCCATTAGGTGACCAAGGGCGACACATGCAAGCATGTTGGAGCCTTCAAAAACGAAACGAACGATGACTTGTAAGCATTAATTACGTGCCTTAATCCTAATATTCAATGCAGTATAGAGTATTGTGTTAATAGTTGGTGATTTCAGAGGGTTATGTATAAGTGAAAGCACATGGGCAAACTGGACTGCATCGGGATTCAACTGATTTAAGCAGGTTTATTCCACTGTGGTCAGCCAGTCCACATTAAGTGGGCTCATGAATAAAACAAGTCTGCTATTAGATTAGAACAGTTCTCTTGTGACAAAGGGATCAATGAACACTATTTCCAACCTCTCGAGTTCAAACAATCTTCCTTAACCTGTTAACTGCGGCATTAGGTTTTGTGGTCAATCCCCCCATGCGCAAAAAAAGGGATTTTTTTTCCCCTCAAAAATAATTTTTGCTCTTATAAATGAAAGAGCGCATGGAAAAAAATAGGAAAACCAAATATGAGTTCATTATTTACCTTAGTAGACTTGGATGTGGTGGGAATATCACCACAAGGAGCAGCAGCAGGCTCACTAGGCCTAATGCCTGAGGCTATAACTGTCCTCCCTTTACCAATTTCTTTTACCTTTGACACAATTTCTTCATCACTACTGCTGCTTGATTTATTTGCTTCCATTTCTTAAGTGCTGTTTTCCTGAATGTAATCTTATGTCTTGCACCACGAGAAGTGGAAAGGTGTGGGTCGCATGAAGTTGACTGACCTCTGCCCTCCATGCTTGCTAATGAGACACTGATGAGTGTGGGTGGTGAAATGATGCGCGGAATGTGGCAGGAATAGCTCCGTTGAGATGCCAAATGCTATTTACGGACATTTGGGTGAAAAATGTTGCGCGCCTATTTAAAAAAAAAGAGCTTGATCATATGATGTACGTCACAGCCACACGCTATTCTTCATATGATGTACGTCGCAGCTATCGGGTTAAACTGAAAGTAATCTAGGACAGCTCTCTAGTGGTGAAGAGATCTACAAATACTATTTCAAACCTCTCAAGTTCCAACAATCTTTCCTAAGTCATCTGGTGGCAGCAAGAATAAAATACATCATTAGACCATCAAGGTCAAAGATAATTAAAATCATCCACACACATTATTCTACTTACCTGCATCCATCTGGAAAGCTTCTGCATGGTTGGGCGACTGGTTAGGTCATCCTTGGGTAATTTCACATCCTGAAGTTTGGACACAGCTGCTACTGCATACCTGAACAGAAAATGTCATCACCATCACAACCCAACTTCCAATACTCAAATGGAATGAGGATCTTTGATTTCACTGAGGACATTAATCAGAATGAAGTCACAGGCCATCATCATCTTTAGTCAAGCCCACAATTTTCATTGCAAAAAAAAAATGCCAACCCTTGTCATGCACTTCTCCATACAATAATCATCCAATTCACTCAATCTCTTGTCTACTTTCTAGACTTCTTAACCTCTATACCTTCCTTTCATACACACTCTCATGCCATATGTATCTACCTCACATTCTCGAGGAGCTACCATACATACTGGGTGAGCAACTAAGGTGACCATCCACAAGCCAAACCTCCTCACAGTCCCCTGCACCTTGCCTTGCCGAGGGATGGACCCTGGTCCGACCCTGATGAGGTCCTGTCTACCACAAGGGGGTTACTGGTTCCCTACATGATGTATGTATTGTACTGTACCAGTAGGATGGCCCCACAGAACCAGCTGCTTACTAGAGGTTAATGGGTCAGTTCAACCAGACAGAATGGGGTTAAGTAACAATATATCCAGTCTAACACACCTCCTCCCACCCCAAACTCACTCACATACACCCTTTTCACCACCCTATTTATACCTATTCTCTCCATAAGACTATACTATCTAAGCAAACTCTCTTAACCCCTAAAGACTGATGTCTGACAGTCGCTAGTCTCTGGTCCCGCTACGTAAAGTTCTAATACTGACGACTGTAGACAGGAATAATATACTGCATATACCCTGTATATATATATATATATTTTTGCATTTTTTCTTTCATGCTCATTCCTCCAACTTGTTTCATGCCTAAGCATATAATTCATACTGATTTTAGTCATTTCTATACAGTTATTTGACAAAATTAATGTACTGTACTGTAATTCCAAAATCTTCCTATTTTCATTCTTACACGAGGGATGACTTTTTTATCTTTGATGGTCAATAGTGTGGTAACCATTAAATATACTGTATGAGAGCGAAATACAGTAATCACTCAATTATCAAGACGGTCCGTATCCGGTCATGCTCTGTACCCGATCATTAGGTCTTGGCTCTATTATACTCGTAATCAGATTTGTTTTTCCGTAACCAGTCATAAAAGTTCCGGCCTTGGCAGCTGGCCGGCCTACAATGTAAAAAAAATAAAAAAGTCCATTGGGTGGCTCACCAGCCTCTCTGTCCAGGCATGGGTAATAGACCGTAACCTACAAGCAGGGCAAACAAGGCTGTATGGCTTCCTACCGAATGGTCGAAACCCCACGCAACCCCGATCACCAGTAACATACCGGCAGTGAGCGAGAAAGACAGAGCTTAAGCCACAAGCTGAGCGAGAATGGCTGTGTGGATCTCTACAGATTGATAAAAGTAGTCTGGCCGCAAGGATCACTTGTAACGTATTGCCAGCAGGCGATATGTAATACTGTACTGACTGCAACCCACAAGCTGACTTACAATGCCCTGCTGCATCTTTGTTGAATGGTGACAATTCCCCAGCCAGTCTTGCTTCTCCCCCCTCGTCCCTCCTCCATCCCCTTCCATGCTCCCTGATGCCAGGGCCCAAGCTTATCCCCTCTCCTCCCTCTTTCTCAGTCCTACCCCCACCATCGTGCTAACTACCATCCACCAGTGAATTTTTAAAGTTTTTGGTGATTTATTCAAATACTATCTGTTGAATCAAAATTCTGATAACACCATGAGAAAGCTCATGAAATTCTGCATCTAGAAATATGCTTAACTCTTGCATGATACGGGCTAAATTTTTTTGCTTGACGTTAGAAAGTTATTTGAAGGTACAGTATTTTTTATTACTTTTGAAGAAGTTAACTTTCCACTGCATTTCTGTACTTTTACTCATCAGTTTTGTGTGTTTTTATTAGCTTATCTTGCAGTATAACATTAGCGAAGATGATGGTATAAAATGTATACAAATACAACCAATGTCTTGGGGGCATATTTGGCCGTGGATTTTGTGTGTGTGTGTGTTTGTGTATTACCTAATTGTGATATACAGGAAATGAGCTACGCTTGTGGGGTCCCGTCTCTGTTTCTCAATAAGTCAAATTTTGCCTTAAACTCGTTTAAGTTTTTAGACTGGACGATCTCTTTGTCCAGGCTATTTCACAGGTCTATGCATCTATAAGGAAAACTATATTTCTTGATGTCCTTCGAGCAGCTTGGCTTCTTTAGTTTCATTCCGTGTCCTCTTGTTGCTCTCTCATCCCACACAAACAGATTTTCTCTGTCAATTTCATCTACTCCTATCATGGTCCTGAACACTGTAATCATGTCGCACGTCTCTCTCCTTTCCTCTAAGGAAGCCAAATCCAGCCTTTCCAGCCTCTCTCTGTATGGCAAATCTGCCAGACTGGGGACCATCTTGGTTGCTGTTCTTTGTATTCTCTCAATCTTGGTTATATCTTTCTTTTTGTGTGGGGACCACACTACTGCTGCATATTCTAACCTGGGCCGGATCATGGCCACTATCAATTTTTTCATCATCTCCTCATCCATGTAATGAAATGCCACTCTTATATTGGTCAAGAGTTTATATGTCTCTCTCACTATCTTATTTATGTGCTTTTCAGGTGACAAACTATCCTGGACCAGCACTCCCAAATCTTTCTCTTCTCTCGCTTTTCTAATTGGTTCATTACCCATCAAATAATTCAATGATGGCCTCTTGGTACTTTTACCTATTTCCAATATTTTACATTTTTTTGCGTTGAATTTCATTTCCCACATCCGGCTCCAATCATGTATCCTATCCAGATCCTCCTGTAGCATTTTACAGTCCTCCTCAACCTCTACCTTTCTCAAGATCTTTGCATCATCAGCAAACAGGCTTGCGCAGCTGTTCACTCCATCTACAATATCATTTACATAAATCAAGAACATTACTGGTGCCAACACTGAGCCCTGTGGGACACCACTTGTTACTTCCCTCCATCCAGATGTCCTGTCCTTTATTACTGTCCTCATTTGTCTGTCACTCAAAAAGTCTCTCATCCATTCCAGGAGGCTTCCCTTCAGTCCTCCTATATGCTCTAATTCCCATAATAGTCTCTTGTGGGGTACCTTGTGTGCTCTGTACACACAATCCACCCAACCTTCTCTCTCCTGTAGCATGTCAATCACCCTTGAGTAGAAGCTCAACAAGTTGGAAACACATGACCTTCCACTTTTGAATCCAAACTGACTTTCAGTCAAAATATTCATCTCTTCCAGGTATTTTATCCATCTATCTTTCAGGATTCTCTCACACAATTTCGCAACCATGCTGGTTAGGGACACTGGTCCATAATTCAGGGGTTCTTCCTTGTTTCCTCCCTTATAGATTGGCACCACATTTGCCCTCTTCCATTCCCGAGGCACTTTCCCTTCTACCAAGAAGCACACAATTAAAGTGTGAATTTTATCCGCCAGTTGTTCTCTGCATTCCTTCAGTACGCAATTTTCTGGGGCTTTCCTTACATCTTGAGTTCCCAGTAATTTATACACTTCCTGCACTTCCACTTTTATATCTTTTATCACTACATTTCTAATCACTCCCTCTCCTTCCACAAACTCTCTTTCCTTAGTGAAAACCGATTGGAAACATTTCTTCATTACTTCAGCTTACATTACTGCATCCTTGAAGACCTCTCCTTCTACTTTCAGGTTGGTGATTCCTTCCCTCTGCTTCAATTTGCCATTAACAAATCTATAAAACAATTTGGGTTCATCCTTACATCTGTCAATTATACCTTTTTCAAAGTTCCTTTCTTCCTCTCAACGTATTCTTGTATATTCATTTCTAGCTCTTTTATATTCTTCTTTTGCTCCGATATTACCTCTCTTTCTCCATTTGTTCCATGCCATGTCCCTCTCTTTTTTCGCTATCATACACCTTCTATTAAACCACACCTTTTTCCGGTTTTCTTTCCCACTTGCTCTTGGCACACATTTTTCCACTCCCAAATTGTAGAGGTCTAAAAAGATATCCCACTTCCTCTGTATCTCTCTTATTTCTCTGAAATTTCTCCAGTCCGCATTTTCAAAAAATTTTCTCAATTCTGCAAAGTTTGTTTTCCCAAAGTTGTATCTTCCTTGCCTTTATTATAAAGCTCATCTCTTGGCACCACGTTCCCTGTTATCATCTGGAACTCAATGACCACATGATCACTTTTTCCTATAGGACACAGATAATTTAATGATTGAATTACATCAGGTTCTTTGGATAGTAGCAAATCTAATCTTGCTGGTGTGTCATCACCTCTGAATCGTGTCTCTTCTTTAACCCACTGTGTCATTACATTATTCATTGCTATATTTAACAATTTAGTGCCCCACGAGTCTTCGCTGCCTCCTGAGTCCCATTCCTCCCAGTTCACCTCTTTACAATTAAAGTCACCCATTAGGATTATATTGTTGCTTTTCTCGATCACTTTCTGTAGATAACTAACCATGTCTGACAACATCTGGTATTCATCGTCATTCCATGCTCTCATCTTAGGGGGAACATATACCACTGCCATATCTCTCTTACCATTCTCCCCAGTTTCTAATTTCATATTTATCGCTTCGACCCTGCCCTCTGCCATTTCCACATTATCTACATTTATATTGTCCTTCACTGCTATCATCACTCCTCCTCCCATTTTTTCTTTTCTGTCTCTTCTCCATAATTTGTAAATCCCACCTCCCATATGAATATCAATATCTTCTTTCAATTTAGTCTCTACAAAGCACATAACATCGGGTTCGTGTACCTCAAAAAATCATTGATTTCTAACCTTCCCGATATTAGTCCATCAATGTTTGTGTACGCCACTTTCAAACTTTTTTCAACGTTTTTTATACTCTCGTCTCTCCTTCCCTCCGTCGGTACCACTTTCTCAATTTCTGGTCCATAACTCTCCAATAGAACTCTATGTCTTCTCTTTCTCCGTTCGTTTTTTATCTTTGCTTCCTTTACTAACTCCTTTAATTTAGCTCTTTCCTCTTCATTTGCATCTCTCCCAGTCTAAACATTTTTAAACCCCTCTTTATCTGACAATTTCCATGTTCTACTTATGATTTCATTCACTATTACTTGGAACTTAAACTTTACTTTCAAAGGCCTTGCCCCACCATCCTCCTACTTTCCTAACCTAAACACTTCTTCAATCTCTTCTTGGGCTTCATTGTTTCCCTCCATAACAAGTGATATTATTTCTTTAGCCTTGCTCAGTTCCTCTCTCTCTCTTTCAGATCTTACCGTCATTCGTTTTTCTTTTATTCCTGAAATTATCACACATTTTTTCTTGTCTGCTACATCCCTGACCAAAGATTCTCTACTTCTTAGTACTCTAACCACTTCCTTCTCCACTTTTTCCTTACTTTGTTGTTCTATGATCTCCTTCAAATTTACATTTCCTTCCTCCTGTATTTTCTTCCACCCCATATGTTGCTCCTTGATTTCCTGAATGTGCTCATCTTGCCTCCTCGATTTTGATTCGTACTCCTCTAGTTTACTTTTTATTCTGTCCCTTTCTTCTTCCAACCTCTTATTCTCCCTCTTCGGCTGTTTTATTTCATTTGATGCGGATTCGTTACTCACCTTTATTTCTGTGACTTCTTTTTCTTGTTCCTCACTACGTGTGCTAACTTTTTCCAGTCTATTCTGTAGGACTTTAATCTCTCTCTCTTGCTCTATGGTCCGTTCCTGCAGCTGCCTAATTACTTCCCATACCTTTTTCAACTCCTGGACATTCCTCTCCACCGTTTTCTCTAATCCTGCTACTCTTGTCTGTTGCAGCTTATCACTTCCTTTACCTACATTTTCCTTGGAGAAGCCCACAAATTCCCCCTCGCCAGTTGTAAACAATCTTCCGTCTCTCTCCGCCATGATACAACCATATGGAAACATTCTTTTTCACTTTGTCTTGTATTTTTAGGGCCGAAACTTGCGTTTTTTTTTTTTTTTTTTAAACTAATATCTGATGGGACCACCACTCACGCATTGAACCACATAATCACAATAGGCTATCCCCTTTTCGTCGCTACTTCAGCAATTATTTCCCCTAGATCCAGGAGCAGCTCCGTGTGTGTGTGTGTATGTGTGTGTGCCACAGAAGCAGCCATCACTCAGTGTCCCAGAAGCTTAACTGTTTTTGCAACTGTGTAATGCCATAATTTTAAGGTTAGTATAAGTAATATAAGTTAGTATAAGTATAATATAAGTTAATGTAAGTGTAGTCCTGGACCCCTGTTTAATTGATGCAATGTATAGGAAATGGTCATCAAATTCATATTTGGGTTTGTTCCTAGTTAATGTATAGCAAGAGTGGAATATTATTAATAGGTAAGACTGTATGGAGCGAGATGGAAGTGCAAAGCGTGATCTGTTTCAAGGTTGTGTCCGTGGGGAAGGAGATGCAGGGAGCCCCAGGACGGTTAGGGCCCTGTTGCGGAGGAGGAGAGTGGCTTTTGGAACCCCCGGAAGAAGCCCTTGGGCCTGATCCTAATGTGATGGAGGAGTAACTGCCGCCCTGTGAGAGATGTCCTCCCCAGTGATTTTTTTTTGGAAAATGTTGAAGTGTGGTGAAGGGTTGATAAGATTGTTATGGTCGCATTAAGTGCTGGATAGGGAAATGTGTGCAGGTCAGACTGCATGACTATTGACTGTGGTAGTTCAGAAAGAGTTTAATCTCATGTTTGTGGTTAATCGGAGTAAGTGTCATGGGCGTAGCCCAGTTCAGTGGGAATATTATGTTGCTTTAATTCGAGGGGTAACCGGTATCCTCTCAATCTACAGTCAGCACGGCCTAGGGTGTAACAGTGACTTCAGGACCTGACAGGCGCTCATCAGTTACTAGGTGGAGAGCTGGAAGCACAAGAATGTATGAATGGAGAGCGTGAATGCGATAGTAGGTTGTAAGCATGGGAAACGCCCCTGGGACGATCCTAGCAGCGAGAGTACGGGTTTGTCCAGGTGAGACGACCATGTTATCATTCAGGCAGGAGGATGACTGGAGCGCATTTTTCCTACTGAATATTCGGGAGTTCATTGGTGACAGGTGCCACTTATGGGAGTATCAGATAGTGAGAACTCTGTCTTAATCTGGAGTTCATAGGGTGATTCACAGTCAAATTGGGTAAGTCAGTCTCGTCCGTACACATCTCTAAGAAGTGTAGAGGAATGAGTTGTATGTAGACTTACGATGTTCAATTTTTTTTTCTGGAGGATGGACCCGTGTAATGCTGTAATTTTAAGGTTAGTATAAGTGTAATATAAGTTAGTATAAGTATAAGTTAATGTAAGTGTAGTTAAGTAAGTGTAAGTGTAATGTAAGTGTAGTCCTGGACCCCTGTTTAATTGATGCACTGTATAGGAAATGGTCATCAAATTCATATTTGGGCTTGTTCCTAGTTAATGTATAGCAAGAGTGGAATATTATTTATAGGTAAGACCGTATGGAGCGAGATGGAAGTGCAAAGTGTGATCTGTTTTCGATAAAGAGGCAAAGAAAGCTAATTCGTGGTTAAAATTCGTGATAGTTTGTATTTACACTTTGAATTCAGAATTTTGTAGTTAGGTTTGGTATTATCATCTTTTTGTACTATATAATAATGAATTTGAGCTGAGGTAAAGTCTGATTATTGATAATAGTCATTTGTAACCGTGAAATTTATTTTTTTCACTGGTGCCAAGTAATGTATACCGGACAACTGCGAAACATCGTTACAATTAGATAAAACATGTGAGTTTAGGCTTCGGTAAAAACTGTCAGACCCATATGACTGCCACAAAATTTTAAACATCGTAAGTCAGTTTCGTCTAAGTATGGTGAAAGTAAATTCCTTGTTGCATATTCTTTGTTAATTGTTACAGCAAGTACTCTGAAGAGTAATAAGTCGAAGTCAGTTCCGGTGTTGGGACAACAGCAAGTGAGCACGTCTGTCCTAGACGGTGATGTTCACTGGGAGTCCTGAAAGCAGTGTATCAACAGGTCAGTCGAGAGCTTGTCCTTAAATTTCCCCCCTTTTGTCTCAATAATTGATCTTATATATATATATATATA
>JAGKTI010034902.1:0-11365 GCA_018397915.1 Birgus latro | reverse complement strand
TATGTTTATAGAACAAAATATACTCAGAATTACATGATAGATCATTGATGTAAGTTTTTGTCACACGTCGCGTTACACCCTGTATTGTATTCCTCCAGGTTTAGGGTATCATTTGATATCCTTGATGTTAATTTTGTTTCAGTTAGGCATACAATATCTGGTTCCTTTTCCTTAATATAATCATTCATCTCTAGTAATTTAGATACCATTCCATCTACATTTGAATACATCAACTTCATCATCTTGTTTACATACTTGTCGTGACTTGGGTCTACTACCTTCCTACTTTTTATTCCCTCCTGTTTATGTACTACTTTCGTACCTGCAATCCGATTACTGTACTTTGTAAAAAAAAATGTGTTCTTCTCTTCCTCTGATCTTCCCTCGTTCTTTGTTTTTGCCTCTTCCCTCTTCTCTCTTAGTAATCCCAGTTCCCCTTGATTTAGGCATCTTTTTATCCATACATTTTTGAAATCCTCTTTTTCCATAAGTTTGTTTGCATTTTTCAGTATTTCCTCTACAGTGTTTACACTCTGGAAGGTTACTTTCAGAGGCCTTGATTTATTTCTCTCATATTTCCCTAGCCTTTTGTGTTCCTCTATGTCTTTACTACAGATTTCCTCTGATATTTCCTTCAATATGTTCATTACATTTGCCATCTCCTTTCTGTCTCTCAAAATCTTATTTTTGATTTCATCCTCCTCTATACCAGTGATTACTATGGATTTGTTGATGTCTGCTGAATCTTTGACCAATTTTTGATTGTTTTGGATTATTTTCTTACCAATTTTTTATTGTTTTGGATTATTCACTTCCTTTTTAGTTATCTTTTCTTCGACTTTTGTTTCTAAGTCTTTCTTTACTTTCACCATTTCAGCATACATGGTTTCCACATCATTTTTGTAGCTTTGCATTGCTTCATTCACCCGGGTTATCTTCTCAATATCACTGCTATGATCTATCAGAGTGCTTGCCTGCCTTATTGTCTCCGTATCATTTCTGAACTCTTCCATAATACTCTCAAGTTTGACAACTGTGCTTGCCATTTTACTAATCTTCCTTCTAAGTGTACCAACCTCAATTAAAAGCTTAACTATTGTTGTGCCTTTCCTGTTAACTTCCTTTACTAATTTTTCATTTTCCTCCTTCTGCATGTGCAACTGCTTCTTACATTTCATCCATTTCACTCTGAAATGCCTTCTCTTAACTCCTTCCACATTGACTTTACTAAAGTAGGTGCTCATCTAGTGGTTACTATGAGAAGAAACTACTCACATTTGCATTCCTGGACACTGCAGACAAAACACTTAACAGCTGATTTACTTGTTCGGCGCATCTGCACTATTTGTATTCTGTTTTTGGGACAACACTTTTACTTAAACTTTCTCTTGTACATTAGAACACTGTTTACTTGGACCTAGTACACACATTGACTCATATAAAGATATTATTTAGGTATGGGCAATTTGTGGCTGAGCTGGCCTGGTGGAGCAGAGTGGCACGTCTTCCTTCTCTCGTGTCTGGTTTGTGTGTGTGTGTGTGTATTTATCTATTTGTAGTATACAGGAATTGAGCTAAGCTCACACTGTCCTGTCTCCTTATCTACATTTATCTAATCTAGTTTTAAACAAATGAATGTTTCTCGCCTGCACCACCTCTTCGTCTAAATCATTCCAAATACTTATGCTTCTGTTATGGATACTGAACCTTTTAAGATCATTAAGACATCTACTTTTCCTCAACTTGAAGCCATGACCTCTTGTTCATCCATCATCCAACACAAAAAGATCCTCTCTATCCACCCTTCCCAATTCTCTTACATTTCGAAATATTGTGATCGTCACCTCTTTCCCTTCTCTCGCGTAGTGTTGGTAACTTCAGTTTTTCCAATCTCTCCTCATAGGTGAGTTCCATTAAGCATGGTATCATCCTTGTTGCCATCCGTTGAACCCTCTCTAGTTTATCAATATGCTTCTTCAAATGAGGTGACCATACCACCGCCGCATACTCTAGTCTTGGTCTTATCATGATCACTATCAACTCCCTCAACATTTCGTCATCCACATAATTAAAAGCCACTCTCATGTTAGTCAGTAATCTATAAGTTCATCTAATGATTTTGTTTATATGCCTTTCTGGTGACAAATCATCTTGAATAATCACTCCCAAGTCTTTCTCATCCTTTCTTTTACTAATTATCTCATTGCCAATTTTATATGTCCAGTGCAGTCTTTTTTCACTAATTCCCACTTCTAATACATGACACTTCTTGGCAATAAAATCCATTTTCCAAGTCTGGATCCAACTGTGTAGTTTGTCCCAAGTACTCTTGCAGTTTTTTTACAACTAACAATACATTTAATATGTTTCATAATTTTAGCATCATCTGTGAACACACTCATGTAACTATTCAAACCCTTTGGCAAATCATTTACATATATCAGAAACATTATTGGGGCCAAGACAGAGCCCTGGGGTACTCCACTAGTCACATTTCTCCATTGTAAAACCTTGTCTCCATGAAACCTTCAGGATATCAAGATATGGCCAAAATCTTGGACAAATTCGAAAATGGGCACTCGGAGTCAGGGTCAAGGTCAAGGTCACTGAAATGGTTGCCAAAGGTCAAGGAGTTTCTTTAATATGGTTTGTTTTTTTGTGAAATGCAGTGACTGAATTCCATAGAATTTTGCAAATTTTCTTCACATTTGGCTTGTAAGTAGCTTTTAACTTGGCCAACAGCATATTCTCGCGAGGGATTAGCATTCGACTCTCGAATGCTCTTCTTTAATTTTTTAAACGTTTTTTGGTCATGTTTTTAAAATTTCCCATGAATGAAAATAGTATCACTGAACTGGAAAGATCATGTACATATTTCTAATGTTTTCAGAGGTTCCTCCCAACAGTCTGGGAAAAAAAAAAAAAAAAGTTTGAGAGACCCTTGGTCCCCTGCCATTCAGATTACAGGACTTTTACTGCATATGAGAGAGAGGGATGTAAGTTGAAGATAGGGCAACAAAATGGCGGGGGACAGGGAGACATGGAGGCGATTTGTTTGTGGCCACCCCTTATAGAATTATGGAGTCTCCCTATACAGAACTTGAAAATTATTTATGTTTAATAATTAGTTTGGCAAGAGTAAACCTATATGGTACATAAAGGGGCAAAATGCATTCAACACATCAAAAAAAATTTCATGAACCATTTGTAAATGAAACAAGACAGGAGATAAAGCTAGGATGAAAGGCTGAAACTACAAAATACGAGGAAAAAGAGGTTGGAGTAGGGAATAAGTATGTACACCCAATGTCTGTGAATATGATACTCTATCTCAATTACCTGTTGTACTTGAGTACTTTCCCCTTAATGTAATATCTCTCTGACACAAGCAGGGAGATTACAGGTGAGCCTTTGTGCCATGTACTGATGTAATGCATTAACCCCACTGCCCTCATAAAAATTCTGCACACCTGGTGGTTTAGTGAGTTAAGGTGCTCCAACTAAGTTGTGGCCTTTAAGGTTTTAATTCTGAAGGGTGGTTGGGGTTTACTGCTCATGTAATGCATCTCAGATAAGAGCAATTGGTCACTCTCAACTTTCAGTGTCTACACTGGGTATCTTAGCCCCAGGTTCTTACACACCTGGAGAGGCAATACTCAGCCAGATGATGGATGGATGGATGTAATGGATGTGATGATCTGGTATCCACTTCATCATTCAAGAAAATTCTAGTGGCATAGCTCTTAATTTTAATGCAATTATCCATGTTGACAGACCACAAAATAAAT
The DNA here is from genome assembly GCA_018397915.1 of Birgus latro. Classification (NCBI taxonomy): domain Eukaryota; kingdom Metazoa; phylum Arthropoda; class Malacostraca; order Decapoda; family Coenobitidae; genus Birgus; species Birgus latro. The sequence goes on along the minus strand of JAGKTI010034902.1, from coordinate 7,577 downwards.
TACCTGGTACTTAATGCTAAGTACAAGAGTAAAAAGCACATAACTTACTTGGGAAGGGTCAAGCTTTGCCTTCTTTTGCTTCCGATTCCCTGAAATGAAGAATCAATTGTATAATTCCATGATCCAATGCCTACAGTTAAATCAAGAACATACATTCATACTACTTATCTGTAAAACTAAATACTTTCCAAGCCAGCTTACACTATGTTCATCCTTTGCAAACAATAATTTATGTTAATCTGAAGTCTGAAGGAAGATTTTCACTAAGCTATGTTGCTGCTTTGTATACATTAACTACTTACTTACCTCTCCTCCATCATTCATATACATGAAGCAGTTCATCAAGGTTTCAAAATTAATAATTTTTCATGGGAAATGAAGGTACATGAACTTAACCCCTTACCCACTTTGTCACGAGGCTATCTTTCCATCAGTACTATATCTGAGAATGCAAACTGTGAGGAGCTAGGAAGCTTTAAACAGCCCTCTGCTATCCCCATAGTAAAGCATTGGCTTTTGAAATCTTGGGTAGGTTCTCGTACACTCCTATTGCATGGAAATGACATACAGGGTACATCATCATGGCAAAGGGGCTAAGGAATTAAGTGTTCCCCAGGTTTGGTAAATACATTGCAGAAAAGATCAAACCATCCAAAACTTACATTAGTCCAGTATACACTGGCTGTTTTGCTAGGTATAAAAATTCCTCATATAAAGCTGTATTCCCTGAGCACACAGTTCCAGGTCATTAAACACAAGAAAAAGACTTTATTAGCACAATACTTTGTAGAATGAAGATCAGTGTCATTCACTAGCAATACGTACTGTACTGTTCACAAATGCATACAACCCATTTGTGATGAGCAACTTCATTCAAATCCCCATCATCTTTACTGTATAACCTAAGAATGTCAATGACATGCATGTTTCTACAGTCTTCACTCATCTTTCTTACTGGTTTTCTCACTCATACACTAGTAATACAGTATTATACTGCTTACAAAAGCATACTATTCACAAAAGCATACAACCTATTTATATAATCAATTTAATTCAGATCCCCAAGTTATCATCTTTACTGTATAATCTAAGAATGTCAATGACCTGCATGTTTCTCTCTCAACACTCATCGCTCATCATTCTTACTGGTTTTCTCAAACCATCTTAACTAATTCACTGATAATGTTGGATGTTAGTACCTTATTCTAATGCCGATTATTTCCTTCAACTACAGGAATCTCTCACAAGCAAAATGCTAAAAGCTTATTCATCAACTCTTATTTATGAAGATTATATTCTGTTCTGTCCAAAGGCTAAAAAACTATCTCATTATCTCTTTCAGTGTGATGATGTTTATATTCCATTTGTCCACTGCCAAGTGACTTTATCCAGCTTACAAGAGAACTTTTGTAGAGAAAGGGTCAAACATCATTACTTTATTCTGGCTGCTGTTACTGGATGAAACCCCTTGTAGTAAGGGGACTAACCCTTTTGCTGGCAACATCACATAATAAGTATCTGTATCATATTTTAATTAATGTCACAGGATTTTATGTATCTGAAGACACTCCTGCCACTCAAAGGATCACAACTGAGCTTACATGCCATATTCAATACAATAATAATCATCAGGGCTAATCTCTATAACTAATTAACACAGGAAGAAATAATCACTGAATTGTAAACCAGGTTTCAGAAGTGGTAGGGGATGTGTGAGTCAGGCATCTACAAAAAGACAAGGTGGGGAAATTGTTCATAAAGAGATGTATATATAGCATTAATGGATCTAGAAAAGAGGTTTAACTAGGCAAACAAGGAAGAGCTATGGAAGGCTTAACCCCTTAACCACGGGTCGTCACTTTCATGACGGTCGGGTGCAATGGATCATACCGCGTGGCGTCACTTGAGTGACTCTGTGTTATTTTTAATTCCCTTGGGCTTTCAGGTGGTGACTTGTATCATCTATCAGCACTGCCAATGTCCAACAATAGTCAGAGCTGCTAATGTCATCAGTATTCCCATCCATTGTTGACAATTTAGCCATTTTCCCCCATTTCAGACTCCCCTCCCCTACCTCCCCTCCATTATCCTCTCGTGTCGTCTGCTCAGCCGCTCTGCGCTAAGTAAATCTTCCCTGGATTTTTCCACTGCTTTCATCCATTGAAATGAGCCCTATGCCCTATTTTTATACAAAATAATATATACACATAAAAAAAGAAGAAAGCATAAAATGAGTCGATGAGGAACAGGGGTTCCGAAGAAGCTGAGAGACGGACAAGAGAGTTATATGTAGAAAGGAGGAGAGAGGTGAAAAGATTAGTAAGAGAGAGTAAGAAGAGAGTGGATGAGGAATTTGGAAGAAATTTGAGTGCAAAGTGGAGGGAATGTAAGAAAATGTTCTGGAAAGAGGTAAAGAGAGCTAGACAGGGTGCCAACGAAGTCAGTGGGGGTGTGAAAGATAAAAATGGTAGATACTAGTGGAGAAGGGAGAAAAGGTAAACAGATGGAGAGAACACTTTAATGAACTGTTGAACATAGAGAATGAAAGTAATGCAAGTATAAGTGGCTGGGGAATGGCGGGGAGAAGGAGGGTTGTGAGAAGAGAGGAAGAAATCAGTAGGATGGAAGTGGTGGAAGCAATGAAGAAAGTTAAAATGGGGAAAGCCCCAGGAATTGATGGAGAGTGTGGTGAAATGCTGAAGCATGGGGGAGAGATAGTACTAGAATGGACGGGGAAGGTGTGCATATTGGCCTGGGAGGAGGGTAGAGTCCTGAAGGATTGGAAGTCAGGCACAGTTATTCCTCTGTACAAAGGAAAAGGGGAAAAAGCAGTGTGTGGTAATCACAGGGGCATTTGCCTTCTATGTGTAATAGGAAAAGTATATGGTAGGATACTTATTAACAGAGTTAGGGAAATAACAGAGGAATTAGTTGGAAAAGAACAGGGAAGTTTTAGGAAAGGAAGAGGTTGTGTAAACCAGATATTCATTCTTAGATCTTTAGTGGAAAAGTTTCTAAAGAAGGGAAAGAAGTTGTATGCAGCCTTCATGGATCTGGAGAAAGCATATGACAGGGTGGATAGACAAGGATTGTGGAAAGTATTAAGAATATATGGAGTGGATGGGACATTGTTGAAGGCAGTGAAGAGTATGTACGAGGGTGAAGGCTGCAGTGCGTGTGGATGGCAAACTGAGTGAATCTTTCCATCTGAAGGTTGGATTGAAACAAGGATGTGTCATGTCTCCGTGGTTGGTCAATCTGTACAAGGATGGGGTTATAAAAAAGATACAAGGTCAGGCAGTGGATGTTGGAGTGGCCCTAGTGAGAGAGGGCAGTGTTTGGAAACTCCCTGTACTGTTGTTTGCAGATGATAATGTGTTGTTGAGCGAAGACGAAGGGGAGCTGCAAGGCTTGGTAGATGAGTTTGGGAGAGTGTGTAAGAAACGGAATCTAAAGGTGAATGTAGGGAAGAGTAAAGTGATGGTCTTCGAGAGAAGTGAAGTCAGTGAATGTACAGTGAGATTGGATGAGGAGGATATAGAGAATGTGAGTGCATTTAAGTACTTGGGTAGTGTGATGAGTAAGGATGGAAGTCTGGAGGGTGAAGTGCTTGAAAGGGTGCAGCAAGGAAGGAAGGTTGCTGGTTCGTTGAAAGCAGTGATAAGAAACAGGGAGGTGAGCATGGAAGTGAAAAAGTTGTTACATGACAGTATTGTGATACCAACTCTGACATATGGAAGTGAAGCTTGGACCCTGTTGGAAGGACAGAAGTCAAGAGCGAGAGCAGAGGAAATGAGTTATTTGAGAGGAGCATGTGGAGTCACATGGAGAGACAGACTAACAAATGAGGAAGTGAAGAAGTGTTGTGGTGTGGATGTGGACGTGATAGGAAACGTTAGAAGAAACATGTTAAGGTGGTTTGGGCATGTGGAGAGGATGGAGAGTGAAAGACTGACAAGGAGAGTGTATGTGAGTGAGGTGGAGGGGGTGAGAGGGGAGAGGAGGCCGAGGACGAGATGGAGGGATGGAGTGGAGAGGTATATGAGAGAGGGGGGTGTGAGTTGGGAGCGGGGTAGTGAAATGGCGGGAGACGGAGCGACATGGAGGCGATTTGTTTGTGGCCACCCCGTGTGGGATTGAGGCGTCTGGCAATAGATAGATAGATAGATAGTGCCATACACCTGGAATTTGCTAATTATCACTTGCCAACATCCAACCTGCACTCGTTCGCTAATTTCTCCTGCTTTTTTTTCCCGTGAAATATGCCGTATGAGCTACTCTCGTAATATAAATGTATATAAGAAAGGAAGAGAGAAGCCTGAGTGATATTATATTCACCTGGAACGACCTAATTTATGATGTATTATCTAGATTTCCTACGACTTATTTCTTAGCATATACATTAGCAGCTGACATTTTCAACTCTTGGCTACCGAGATAGTCAGTTTGTTCTCGTCCTTCACGGTCAGATGACGCCCCTCCATTTCTGCCGTTTTTGCGCCTATTATAAAAGGCCCTGTGACCTGTAGATATATATATAAGTGTAATAAAGTACTAGAAATAATAAAGTGTGAGTGTCTATATGAGTAAGAAATGACAGAATACCAGCGGCGAATTAGCACGAGTGGGAGGCTTGTACGCGCTCGTATTTTACATTGCTTTCACAGTGTTTTTTTTTTTGAGTATGGATTCCAAACTACTTGGAAATCATTGAATAGTGTTTCTAGTGATAATATCTGGCAGTGATATTCAGATTAGGGGATGCTGGGAAGTGTAAAGTGGAGACTTAGTTACCCAACTTCAGAAGTCTCCACAAGTCCTACGGTAGTCGACGAGTGCTAAAAAAAATCCCAGGAGAAAGCTAAAGGTACGTGCCATATGCATATGTAATTATAATTTTCTAGGACTAATAACTGATTTTTGGCAAATATTTTTAAAAAGTCAGTCGAAGCGCGAATATCCCCGCGGGAATGGTCCGGCGAGCCTCCGACAACCCTGCGGTGCATGGGTTAATATACAAGGTCTGACCGAAGAGTATCTAACCTTTAACTGGTGGAAAAAAAAAAAAAAACAAGCTTACTTACTGAGTTCAGACTTTTATTCCCTTCGAAGTATACCCCCTATGTGACTCAACACGCTTAGCCTAAATGGTCCTTCCATTGCTGGAGACATTTTTTGGTCAGTTTTATGGAGTGCCAACAAGATCTTTGTGGCATCTTGCTTTATCTCATTTGCTTTCTCAGGTCCTGAATCCTTCAGCCACCTCATCAGTTTTGGAAACAGCCAAAAGTCATAAGGTGCCATGTCAGGAGAGTGGGGAGCCTACTAGACCTGTGTGACCCTGAGTTTGGCCAAAATCTGGATGAGATGGAATGAGCGGGCTAGAACAGTCATGGTGGAGTTGCCAGTCCCCTGCCTCCCACAACTCTCATCTCTTGTGACACACTGCACTCTGCAGATGATGGAATGATGTTTGGCCTTCTATTTCCTTAACTGAAGATGCCACTGAAGGGTTCAATATTTGAAGAAACAAATCAGATAAAGACAAATGCGACAAAGATCTTGTTGGCGATCACCAAAACTGACTTTACACACTGTTTCCAACAATGAAAGGAGTGCTGGACTAAATGTGTTGCGTCCCAAGGGGCATACTTTGAATAATAAAGTCTAAACTCAGCAGGCTTTTTTTCTTAATTATTTCTTTTTATTTTTAAACCAGCTGTCAGGCAGTCACTTCATCTCGGATGTTTTCGTCCACTTGGCATATGCACCAAACAGTACAGTACTTTTATTAATTATTTAAATGTACAGCAATGACAATGATTAGGTGGATGTGCAGTGCGTCCCTGCGTGCAAGGCCTGGGGGGGCTGGGTTTACGATAGAAGAGTTGAGAGGTAGGATGGGACTGGAGTGTATTGGTGTTGTGATGAGGAGAGGTAGGCTGAGGTGGTTTGGACATGTGGAGAGGATGGGGGATGATAATTGGGTGCAGAGGGTGAGAAGTGTTAATATTGGGGGAGGGGTTGGGAGGGGTAGACCGAGAAAGACATGGGACGAGGTCATTAAATGTGACTTAAGGGTTAAGGGACTGAATAGGGAGGCTGCCAGAGATCGAGAAGCGTGGAGAGCCGCCATTAGGTGACCAAGGCCGACACACGCAAGCATGTTGGAGCCTACGAAAACGAAAACGATTCGCAAATCATAGCGAATCACAGGATAGGTTTGGAGCTATAATACACATTGTCAGCTGCGCCAGATGATTCTCTTCGCATCTGTAAGAAAAAAAAATGATTCTAGAACTCTGAAAAAATAGTCCCGGGGCCGGCCAGGGAAGTACACAAATTTCTAAACCCATGGCCACTGAGGGGTTAACCCCTTCATTACCGAAATCGATAAGGTTTATGCTTGTAAACCTAGAAAAATTTCTGGCGAGGAACCGATAATTGTAAGGTTTACGGTGGTAAACCTGATAAGGAAAAGGAGGTATAGGAGGGTAGGAGTGTTGGTTTAGGTGTTACTGGAGAGACTTGTGTTGTAAGAACTGGCAACTTGACCCTGACGTCATTCTCCTTGTCATGGCCATGCCATGGCCATATCAGAGTCCATGCCAGGCCATGATTGACATCATTTGGGTATTTAGGATATGATTTATTATTTCAAATGTTTTGGGCATATATATATACCTATATGGTATGATATAAACAGAAAAAAATAGTTGCACTAGGCATATCAGCACGTGGTTACCATGACAACCACCCTCCTAGGCCCCACAACCAACCAGCAGCCAGTTCTCACCCGCAACCCCTCAGTATCCCCCAAGCTACATGCTGTGACTGTGTGTGTTTTTTTGGCTGTTTTTGCGTGATCATGGCGTCATCTGATACTGATGACGAATTTGATACAAAGCTTGCTAGTGAGTTAAGATGAGTCTGACGACAATGAAACTCAATCAGACATCAGTGAGTGAGTCAGACGATGATTATATACCAGAAAACGACAGTGATAGCGAGAGTACGAGTGATGAAAGCGAGATAGATAATTGCTCAAATCCCAGCCCTGTAGGCTCGCCATTGTTGCAGAGTCCCTGAGGACCTGTCTTCACCCTCTTGTCGGATCCGTTTGCAGATCAAAGGCCACCTCCACTACCTAAACTTCACCTGGACTTTCCCAGCGTACATCCTGCAGTGTATCAACGCCACGAGGAGCAACATATGAGTACTGTATATACCTTTTTATGTCTGTAAAGTCTATATTTATAGGAACAATGAAAGTTTAGTAAAGTATATATATCCCTGCACGTATACTACTATAGGAAATGTATTTCAAATCATGCACAGTGTACCTCGTGGTCAACATGTACTTGAGAATATAAAGGTAATATAAAATGAAAAACTGCGCACTTATGATACACGATCACCCCCCACGCACACACATGAACTTCCGGGAATTCGGTTTGCGTGACGATCTGGGCTACAGGAGTTTTTGTGCTCGTAAGAAACCACTGCTAACTGCACTTCAGAAGAAAAAGGGAGTAAATTTTTGTAAGAAATATCTTGCCTGGAGTGAGGAGCAGTGG
>JAGKTI010034901.1:0-11366 GCA_018397915.1 Birgus latro | reverse complement strand
ATTAGAGAAAGTGTCGACAGCTACGGATGGTGAGTTAAAAAAAAAAAAAAATCACGTATTGTTTGAAAAGCGTAAACTTTGAACACTGAATTTCTAAAATGTTAAGTAGCACAGTAATCAGAAGTACTGCTAAAATACTGTATATCTTGGTGTGTAAATCTGTTTATAATCATGTAGTTGCTATCCACGTAATTGCAACTGGTACGTAGCTACAAAGCCACATAAAAATCATTATAACTACCAGCTTGAAGTACAGTACAATAATAGAGTTGAAAATTTAGCTTGATACATGTAACCTTATTTTTGAGCAGGGACATTTTTCATTTTTTCTTACTTCCTCCAGACGATCTTACAATACTCAGGAAAGACTTTTGCAATAAGAAGGCTGGGGTCAAATATACCCTTCATGAACCCCTCCTGGACGAGATGCCTTTTTTTCAATTTGATAAAAAAAAAAAAAAATGTCTGGAGATGGAAAGGATGAAAAAAAAATCGCAAGGTTATGAGCTTTTGCTTGAAGAATACGTAAAATATGAAAATACCTAATAGAAGTTGTGATAATGTTGGGGAAAAAAATGCTATTGTTATGCTGGTTTGGTATAAAAAAAAAAAAAAAAAAAACGGCAGTCATAACGGTATAGCAAAAAGAAGACTAACCTGTCGATTAATGGAAGTAGCCCATCCTTATACTGAGACACGGCAAATATTATATATATACTGAAGCCTATATGACACACATTCTTGAGATCAAAGTCAGACGATGAGGTGTTGTCGCGAGCTTGTTTCTGATCTTCCCCTACGCCTGGCTGAAGGGAAGTTTTGGCCAGGGTATCACACAGGAGACTTGTTATCCAGAATTAAACTGGCAATTTGGAACTTTGCTAGAGCGCACGAGGAACAGCAGACTGCACGAGGAACACGGAACAGTAGAGTGCACAGGGAACAGCTCACGATGACACAGTTCCTCGTGCAGGCTGGGAGTGCTCCTATAACTAAAAATAACAGGTGTGAAACCCTGGGCCCGGATCCACAAACGAAGCTTACAATTAACACAATTAACTCCGTGTCGTAGCTCTGACGTTGATTTGCAGGAACAGCAAGGGATATGGGAAGTTTCTGCACTCGCCTTTCCCTGCCCTTCCTGTGAAATCGAATCACAGTTACGACAGGGCGTTCTTTGCGTGTTCGTGCATCTGGACTCTGCTCATACCCGTCAGCACCAGCAAGCTTTTGGTGTGGATATTGCCTTAGACTCCACTCCAGCCAGGGGTTGAGAGGATGACCGTAGCTGTAGCCGCAACTATCGCGCCTCCCTTAATGACCGGTGAGGCTGTAGAATAGTCAGTCAGCGGGTGTGACTACTGTGTCCCTGTTACCGGTGGCATAGACCCGCCTCATCCTAAAATGTTCGATTGATTGCCGAGGTGTTGTAAGCAACTAACCATTTCCACTAGTAAACAAAAGCCTGACAGCAACCATTTCCTGTGTCAAATGCTAACATTATCAACCAATTTCAGTGTCACATTCTAACAACAGCAAAAATGTTCAATGCTAAATGAAAATAACTGTCATTTTTATGATAAATGTTATGGAAATCGCCCACGTTCAATGGTAAACGTCAGATAATTTTCTGTATCAAACATATAAGAAAATCTACAGTTTTCTATGCTAATCCCCAAAACAACACCATTACTAGAGCTAAGCACCCAATAGTGTACATTTTCACCTAGCCTAAACGCTATTTCAACCATTTTCATTGCCAACATATATATAATCTACCTTTTTTATTGCCAAACACAGAGGAAACCTACCGTTCTCCAGTGCTAAGAACTAACAATAGCAACAATTTTCTGTACTAACTGGATACGAAGAGAATCGGACATTTTCAGAGTCAAACGTCTACAAAAGCAACCAGTTTCTGTGCTAAACACACAAAAAATACGAGTATATAAATAAACTATATAAAAAAATATATATGTATCAAGCGTGTGCACTTGCAATCAATTTCACGATAATGCGTCAGCTATTTTTACTGTCAAATGCTAATGACTTCGACCTTTTTCATTGCTAAACGGCTGTTAAAAAAAATAAATAAATAAACAATATTAAAAGTTTCAGTGATAAATGCCTATATGATTTGTTCTAAACACGTACACTGAAACACCATACAATGTCAATGTAGAGTGGTTGCACCTTTTCCCCCTCAAGAAAGTATGCCAGTACAACGAGGCTGAGTTAGACATGCCAGATAAGAACAAAAAAATCAGAAAGAATATGTGGGTAGATGATTATGCATTGACATTATTATCAGTATTTTATATAATTATCCACCGTACGAATATACAGTTGTAATAAAAGAACATGCACCGATTAAACGCAAAAATATGGAACCCCATGCGATCAACACGAGAAAATGACACATTCACTTCATCCATAATAAGCTAACTTGGCCATTGCGGTGAGATCAATTTTATTTATATTTTATCCAGTGCAATTTCAAATATCTAAAAAAATCAATAATAATGATAATATTAATTTCCATTTAATATCAGTGTTTTTCTAAGTATTCTGAAATAATCACTATAAAATAAAAAGTTACTTTCATGGAAGCATGTAGAGCACCTAATCTTATATTGGTTTGGCAACTTCATAATCCATTTCCTTCAGTTCATCCCTTAATATCTCCATTTTCTGTAGTGCCAGCTTTTGGGCTACTCGTATATTAGATAAACTCACGTAACCTACCATAGTCGCCGCTAGTTTACTCCTTCATAAATCAAACTGCAATTAGCCTAACCATCAGCTTCTCCTCTGAATAGGTATTAGATCTTACTGAACAATATAAGGTTAAATAGTCTAAGATACACCACCCCATACTGCAACATAAGCCATTATTAACCCTTGTCCCACGTAGAAAGTAGCCAATTCCCTCCTACCTCACTCTTAGGCAGAGTCCTCACCAAATGCTTGCTGGTGCTGGCGGTTGTGGACTTGAGTAACTGCATTGCTATAACCCATAGAAATAGTGACGCATAACTCCCACCCACACCCACTTTCGTCAGCAAGCATTCGGGGTGGACGTAGCCGGAGTTTGCACACACAAAATTCCCCATTCGCTTTTTATGACTTACTTAATGACCCCTAAAGTACTCTTAATGACCCTCTAAATTACTCTTGTTGCTGCTGCTGCCGTAGAACCTGCATTGGCCTGTAGACCAACTAATCAACTATTTACATTTATATATTTCTTTTCATATTTCTCCTCTTTTCCACCATCCCCCCCCCCCCTTAAATGCCACCCAGCAAAAAAGTCACTAAAAAAAAGTATTGTTCACCACTTCAATCCCAGTACGTGATCTTTACTTTATCGTTATTGCTGCTGCCAGACGATTTTATTCAGGTGAGGAGAGAAATTACCCACTTCCATGACAAACCCCTCTGTCTCTCCCTACAAATAAAATGGCCTGGAGACTGTAAGGATGAAATACAGAAACACGTAACTGTACTGAAGCGGTGAAAGCTGAGAGCAGCAAAGTTGTGAACAAGCCTGATTTACTATTATTATTATTATTATTACTATTATTATTATTTTTTTTATGTGTCCGACTCTGGGCAAGGGCTTCAGGGCCTATTTCTTGGGGGTAGTGAGCTATCCCAAGGCCCAGTAGTCCTCCTACGCTTCCACATGTCACCGCTTCGGCGCTAACCATCCATACTGATTACATGCTAGAGCTGTCTCATACAGGATTGATGTATTGGTATTAGCGGGGTTGTTTTAAGACATGTCAGCGGGTCATCTGATAGATCAGGAAAGTCTGCTTTTTAGGACATTCAAATCCCTAAACTGCACCCTGCCCCAGCCGGGATTCGATCCTGGGTCCATTAGGACTGCAGGCCGCCTCTTTACCGATTCAGCCACCGCCTGGAGTATATGATAAAACACGTCTTCACCTTCCACATCAGTGCAGACTAATCAGTAACGTGGCATGCAAACTAGTCACATATAATAATTATAGATCCAATCTTCCTGTAACTCTGCTTAAAAAACAAAAAAATAAAAACCTAATGTGGGATGCAGGCTAAATAGCCTACACCTATGAAAATAATTACAGGGGTCCCGTCAAAAATTCAGGGCTTGTTCACACTTCCGCGCACTCAGTTTCAGCAATACGATTTTTTCATATTATTATCCGGATGATGATAACATTATTATTATTATTATTATTTTTAGATTTGCTGCAGTCATCACAAAAAATATATATACATGATTATATGTATCTAACAGATAATTTGTGGGGCGTGGACACGTTTAGAGGCTGATAAATTAATAAATCAACATCAACTTTTACTGCCTCATCAGGAGCGTAGGGGCCCGGGACTAGGCTCTCAACCTCCCTAATACCTCTTCCTTACCGATTTATTTTTTGGATAAGGGTGGCTAATAACGTTTTGTTCGTTACTTTTGTACAGTATCAGAATGATTTAAGTAACACTGAAAAGGACGACAAGGTATAATAAACAAAATAAATCCATTAGGAAGAAGTGTTAGAAAGCCTCCTTAACACACAAGAATACAAGCCTCACTTCATAGGGGGGGATTCTGGGGGGGGGGGGGAAAATAGTTTCTCTATGATTTGTTTTTGCAGGAGATGAAGATTATTGTGGCAGATTTTGTTTGTTTTCAGAAGGAAGTAGTAGTAGTAGTAGTACGGTAATAACAATAATAATAATACGAGTAGTACTAATAATAAAAATAATAATAATAATAATAATAACTAGAAAACCATAAAACTGTCTAAGGACAATTTTGATAATGAAAAACTTCTCACAGCCATTCCCTACTTGAAGCGGAGCTATAATGAGACTCTGAGGTCAAGGTCACTAATCTTGTGCATGTCACCTTAGGGCATCACAGACTATACGTCCACCAAGTTTGGTGGCTCTAGCTTTATTCCTTCATGGAATATTAAGTGACATCCAGAATAACTGGCGAAGTCCCAATATTTGACCTCAAGCGATCTCAGAGAATAATCAACCGATTGGAACCATACTCCCTTTCGGCCTGCGTTCGACTTAAAGCTATTTTTATATTAAAATTTCAGTTTCCTAACTTAAGCGGTTTTAAGACTGCGTGGTTGATTCACTTACCTGTGTTCTGAATAATATCCGGGGATCCGGTTGACGGACTGCCACCATATTTGGCTAAAAGAAGCGGACAGCTGTCCGACTAAGATGACAAAGTTTGAAGGCTCTAGGCCAACGAGCCTTTGAAACATCGCAATTCTGAAATAAGTAATAATAATAATAATAACTATATCGACAAAATAAGAAAACTTCCCACAGGGATCTGGGAAGTTTTAATAATAACAGCAGCAACAACAGCAGTAGTAGTAGTGGTAGTTATACTGTCGTAGTAGTAGTAATCTATAATAATAATAATAATAATAATAATAATAATAATAATAATAATAATAATAATAATAATAGTAATAATAATAGCCTAGTATTAGCTTGAACTAAATACGGTACCCAACTGGTGTGCGCGAGAGGGTTGTGTCCCTAATGTTGTGATGACTCAGCACATCTCTAAAAAAAAAAAATCCACTCCCACATATTCGCTTACAAGTGTTGCAGCTTCTGTATAATTTTTCTCTTTCTAAATAACACTGTCTTTAGGCAATAATAAAAATAATTCACAGTCCCTAATCTCCCCTGCATCATAACGCCTTTCTGTCATTATTAGTAGTTAGCTAAATTATCAACTAATCTTCTTACCACCTCATTTCCGTTGACTTTATTTATTACGCCCTTCTTGCTGCCTCCAGACGATTTTTGTAAACGTAAGGAAGATCTCTGGTAGTGAAGACTTTATTTTTTAAAGACATTTCTCTAGTAGTGAAGGGGTTACAGAAAGCCACGTCATCTTTATTTATCTTCCATCTTTTCCCACTTCTCTATGAGGTCCGTCCTGCGCCTCCTCCCCAGTAATGGTCAAGCGCTTAATCAGAAATGTGAAAACCATTAAAAACCATTAATCACACTCCATGTCAATTGAAACAAGGCCATCTCTAACAGCTGCTTCTTAAAGTCTCTCCTGAGCGGAATTATATAAGTCTGAAGGTTGCAGGAATAGGAAAAAAAAAAAAAACTCATCGGATTGAACGTGTTAAACCCTTTCAACCCGATGACGTGCTTTTCTCTATTTTATTCAAGCTGCCTTCAGACGACACCGTATTATTAAGCATTTGGGAAGGCTTTCAAAAAGGCGGAGCTTAATGGAGATCGTTCCTAACCCCTTCACTGCCAGAGGTCCCCTAAAAAAAATCGTTTGGCGGCAGCAGTAAAGTAATAAAAGAAGTCATCGTCCTGAGGAGGTGAATATAAAACTAAAATGTTCCTTGTGGACAACGCCAACGCGGGTGAGAGATCGCCACGCCATCGCCAGAACCACCACCGCCACTACCACAACCACCACCTCAAGCCCTCAATTTCTGGTGGTCATTTGTGTAGCCTATTTGTGAAACCCATGAGGTGCTGAAGAGGAAGCCTTTACGTGGTTAACACCGACATAACCAGGCGGCTCTGATTCCCGGTTATACAAACGTCCCTCAATTTCCTCCTTATCCCACAAAGGGGGATGGTGGACTGTATTAATAAAATGTCCCTCAATTCCCTTCCTATCCCCTCAAAAGAAAGCTGGAGAACTGCATGAGTAACACGTCCCTCAGCTCCCTCTCTATCCCCCCAAAAAACAGGGATGGTGGACTGCAAGACGATAATTTCAAACTGAAGTCCACTTTGTTCGCGTCCTCTTGGTTTTAACTCTCGGATTTTGGGGTATGTCTAGTAATACCCAGAACAGCGATAGACAGCTTCATTCACCTGAGTTTTGAGAGTTAAACTGCCTCAAATCTCGGGGACGACTTATTTGCTGTACAGTTATCAGCTATATATTTCATCACAGTTAACGGATTAAAAGCGTCCAAAGAAGGCAAAAGGGTTAAGTGTGGTTGGTCGGGGGAGGGGTAACGCTGTGGTGGTGGTGGTGGTGATGATATGGCGTAAAATCTCGCGTTCGAGGTTCGCTACTTAGTATTCACGCGTAATGCCAAGGCCATAGGCTATTCTCGTCGGGTTAGGAGGCTCTAGCACTTCTTCCTTACTAGCATAATTCTGCGAACAACAGGTTAATTCTCTCTCTCTCTCTCTCTCTCTCTCTGCAAACTGTAAGCTGTCGTAAAAAAAAATAGCATCAGCAGCGTGTGAGAGAATTTAACAATTATATAAAAGATAAATCGCCAAGGAAGAGGTGCAATGGAGCCCCCTAATTTGACGACAATACCAGCCTAGATCTCTAACCACGCGGCACTTTCATAAATCAACCTATTATAGTTCTATTACTCTATTGCACTGACCCATGAAAATACAGTCGCAATTACACACGATATTATAAAGTAAATCCGACAGCTACTATAAATACTCTACAGTCAGAGACAAAAGTTGGCTTACTGTTCCACTGAGTCTGCATCACACTTAGGCATGTCCATCACTTTCCTCCCTGACGCATCATACAAATCATTTATGGCCAGAGAAACATTCCAAACCCCTCCCACTGGCTATATTAGTCAGCAGAGAAAAGTGAGAAGCAGAGGAGGCGAAGCATTAAGCAACCTCTTGTCCCTGACTGTACTCAAACTCGCTCCTGACAACAGTATAACACAAAAATACCGAAGATTATAAAAAAAAAAAATTGCACAAAATCTCACGGCACCTCACTATACCATTACACTTCACAACAAAACTAATAATAATAACCATATAATAATAACTATATCCTGGCACAACAGCTCCAAATTTCCTGTACCAGTATGAAAAGAAATAGATATGTGTTCTAGGATACCCCTTGGAGCTAAACAATGCTAAAAAAGAAAAAATCACCTTACATTTTTATAACTTAACCAATTCACTCCGACGACGCTTGTTATTTTCATTTCATTCTTGCCATCTCTAGACGATTTCTATCAAGCTCAGGAAAGACGCTTCAAACTGGAGGGGGCTAGATAAAGTCACCATTAACCCCTTCAGTACAAGACGTCTCCTCTATGCTTAATAAAATCGTCTAGAGGTAGCGTGAATTAAAAAAAAATGTATAAAGTACGTCGCCGGAATGAAGGGGTTAATTGTTGTTTCAGTGTGTGTCTAATTATGCTAGTGTGACATGTTAATTAACCACTTCACCCCGAGGACGCTTTTTTCATAGTTCATTCTTGCCGCCTCCAAACGATTTTCTTAATTCAGTTCAGAGGGATTTTTTTTTTTTTTCAACTGGAGGGGTAAGATAGCTACAGCATTCAACAACCTCCCCCCCCTCCATCACCCTGGCCCTCTCCTGAGTAAAATCGTCCGGCGGCAGCAAGAGTGGAATCTATAAATGACGTCCTCGAGCCGAAGTGGTTAATAAAGGATAAAATAATGACTGTTGTGTCCTTCCCTTTTAAGAGGTCGAGTCATTTTGCCTGATATGTCCAACTAACTTCGGTAATTGTTAAGCTTAGTTGAACAACCCTATTTATGGATTTTACACAGACCAAACCTAACATGACCTAACTCAACCGTGATAGCCACACCGGGCCTAACCTTGGCATCCTTTGGCCCTATTCTCGGCGTCCTACTCTTGGCATCCTTTGGCTTTATCCTCAGCAACGTTTGATCCTAACAATGGCATCCATAACTCCTAACCTTGGCATCCTTCAGCCCTAACCTTGGCATCCTTCAATTCTAACCTTGGCAAAGAGGGAAAACCAAAATATGTGGCTTTCATGGTATGGTCAGGTTTGGCTTGTTTACTAGCCATGAATGAGGCTGCACAACTATTTAGCGATTACTCTGACTTCATCTGTCTAAATGGTATACTGGATACTGATGACAAGCTATGTATACCCTTAGCATATACCCCATGGTGGGTTTATGTCAGTTAACCCCTTCACGTCGATGACCTTGTATTTATTTTATTCTTGGTACTTCCTGACGATTATATTAAGCTTAGGGGAGACTTTATGAACTGAAGGAGTTAGATACAGCCTATACTAACTCGCTGAAAACAAGAGGTCTTTCTTAAGTTGTTCATAATCCGTCAGTTCATTAACCAGAATAAAAGAAATACTGGGTCGTCGGAGAGAAGAGGTTAAGCTAGTTATGTAAATAGCAAGTAGGCCTGTGCACTCGACCCCCTGTATGTGGTGGGTGGCAAATAGCAGTCTTAGGGCCGTCTTAGTAAAAACTGAGTGCGCCAAGGTGCGGACAGGCCCAAGAATTTGAAGATTATTTTTTATTCAGGTGACAACGATGGTAATTACTTCTGACCTGTCTGTATCTTTGCTGAGTAACATTCTGTAATGTGAGATACAGGCTGACTACGTCTAACAATTACAGATGTTACAGGCTAATTACACCTTACAATTAGCCACACGTGTTATAATGACCGTCAAAGATTAAGGTGGGCTTGCTTACACTTTGGCGCACCCAGTTTCAATGACACGGCCGTAAGTAATTTCATGTTAACAGCTTGATCTTACAACATTTCCATGATCCAGTGTGGCACCTTTGCACAGCCGGGTATGGTATGGTGTGAGTTAAGTGTGTGCCCAGTAGACTTCAGACCCAGGCCATAGCAACACCACCAAGGGGTCTTAGTAGTGGGCAAGTCTGAATGAATTTACTTGTGTACTCAGTTTAGTCGTGACGGTAAGACACTAACGATTTCCATTTTGTTTTCTCTCCCCCCGTCCCCTCCCCTTCATGAACATATATAGAAAAATTTCACATTCTTAGCGGTGGTAAGTCGCAGAAAGTACTTCATATGTTTTTATTGTCAACTAGCTCCTTCTGCATAAAGCTGGACTGCAAAATAATAATTTCTCATCTGTCAAATCTCCTTCTTAGTCGAAACTCAGTCGAACTTCACTGCACAGTTAATGCAGGGCGGGGTGAACCAGTCCCAGCGTTCTGTGATATTTCAATATGTTCAAGTTCACCAGCCCACTACAAACAGTATCAATGACATTTTAAAAGGTTTGATAAATTTACTATCCCACTGGATTATCGGTGAAATTAAAAAAAAAATCAGTCCAAATTTTAAAACATTCAATAGTGCAAAGCATATTATAAAATGTTCAATACAGTGTCAAAAGGTTTAATGAGTTCAATATCCTACTACAATATCAGTAAAATTTTAAGCCATTTCAATAAAGTAGCTGTCTGTGAAATTTGTAGACATTCAATATAGTTCACCAATTCACTACAGTAGAATTTCAAAATATTCAACAAAATTCAACATTCCACCAAAGAAATTGAAAATATGTGTTACCTGCGCTTCCACCACTCACTCCTAAAATTCACTCAGTACCAGATACCTAGCCTGCCGCCCTGCATTTATGTGAACGTTTTTACCTTCAGATGCCAATGTTCAGATGCATCACCAGTTCTAAGCTGTCGTGTTATGACCTCTAATTGTCCTAATCAAGAGAGACTGAGTATCCAACGTGCTATTTCTCTCTCTCTCTCACTTTCTCTCACACTCATTCGGCCGTATCCTCGATGGCATGGGGGACCGCGTTGCATCGTTTCCTTGGCGATTTATTTTGCACATTACTCCTGAATATCCTCTGTATGTTATAAATGATTACTGTATTGATATTTAAAAAGATATAAATAGCATACAAGATTATATAAACCCTTTTCATACGGTGACTTCTTTTTTCATTCTTGCTGCCAACATACGGATTTCTTTGCCTCTGTGGAGACTTCTTGATGTGAAATGATGTGAAATAATTTCATGACAATTGTTTTTAACAATCTCCTGCAACAGGTTTCCGCAGACAAATAAATTCGTCTCAAGGGAACAGGAATGGAAAATTTACAACATCGTCGTAGTTTAGGGATTAAAGAGTAATTGGCAAAATCTACTCAATACGGAGGTGTCATCATTCGCGGTCACCCATGCTCATCGGGAACACAGGTCACTCTACCTCCACACAACTGGTGCTCTCTCGTAGTGTGTTCATTGTGGACTCTATTATCTATCTATATATATAAACGCGTGTGGCACTACTCTTTCTTCACCCGCTCCAGTTTGACGTGCCCGTACTTTTATTAAGCGCATTTACTCTCTCTCTATCTCTCATTTAGGTTCGACCTGTGTTATGTTCCACGCTGTACTGTTACTAGACGTGCTATCCGTGTTTCTGTCCCGTATCAGTGTACCTCTCGCTCTCTCTCTCTCTCTCTCATCATTTTCCCTTACTCAAATCTCTTTTTTCCCCTCTCTCACACCTCTTTATCCCCCCCTCTCTCACACCTCTTCTTCC
>JAGKTI010034900.1:0-11366 GCA_018397915.1 Birgus latro | reverse complement strand
CTCTCTCTCTCTCTCTCTCTCTCTCTCTCTCTCTCTCTCTCTCTCTCCTTCACTACGACCTTCCACGCCTCTCGGGTGGGTGGGTGAGAGGGCGTGGCTCTATGGACAATTTGCCTGGCGCGGAGTTTAGTGCCAGAATCATTAGCTCATCACAGGAGATTATCTTGCACCTCTTCTTTACCTGTTAATTTATGCTTATGGAATGGTGCTGGAAAGGCGCCTTCACGCGATGGCATCGATATGACTGGATGGTGAATTTACCCAGTTATACAAACATCTCTCATCTACTTCCTTATCTCCCTAAAAGACGCTGGTGAACTGCATGAGATAAATCGCCTGCATTCCACTGGGTTCACGTTTTAGATGAACCTGGGGTACTACTACTGCTATTACTACTACTGCTACTACCAGTACTACTACTACTATTATTATTAGTAGTAGTAGTACTAGTAGTTCGAAGATACATACGTAATTATTCTCGTTATCTCAAGGAACTCAATTACACCTCTCCAATACATTTCTATTTTGATAAAACATTCATTAGGGAGGTCTTTTTTTTAACCACGTCAATCCGAATTAGTACTAAATATTCTATCCTTCCCACAAGAAGTCTCCTCTAAAACCTGAATAAATTGGTTGACAGTAGGAAGAGTGAAATAAGTACGTCATTGAACAGAAAGGGCTAACAAGCAAAAAATAATCTAGACAGCATTAAAGGCGTCATCGTACTGAAGGCTGTAATTAATCCTCTCATAATCAAGACAGTAATAGTCCTAGGTTCATCTGAAAAGTGAACCCAGTGGACTGCCGGCTGTAGTGGCCCTTCTCCGGTAGTCCACCATCATCCTCTCAGCGGTAGGGAGTTGAGGGATGTTTAATATGTTTAACCCGTCCATCTACCTCTTCTTCCTCCTCCTCTACCTCTTCTTCCTCCTCCTCCCCTTCCTCCTCCTCTTTCTAATTCCCCTTTTTCTCTTTTCCCTTTCTTTCTCCTTTTCTTTCTTCTCCTCCACTTCCTCCTCCTTTTCCTATTCCACACCCTCTTGCTCATCTTCTTTCCCCCTCCTCCTCATTTTCCTCCTCCTAGGTCGAGACAACGCAAGCTTATAATCCAGCTTAAACCAGACGATTTTATTCAGCTGAGTCATAGGAGCCGAGGGTGCAGTGTCTTTTTTTATGGTGCAAAATGGATATTGTTACGGCACAGACACACAAAATGGCATGAAACCCGGAGATCTGAGGGAATATTGGGAGCAGAGTTGGTGTAATATCGGTGTCATCTGGTGTAATATTGTGGTGGAATAGTGTGCCATCTGGTGTCATGTCGTGCGATCTGGTGTAATATTCGTTGGTGTAATATCGTGCCATCTGGTGTAATATTCGCTGGTGTAATATCGTGCCACCTGGTGTAATATTCGTTGGTGTGTAATTGTGCCATCTGGTGTAATAATCGTGATAATGTACTTAGGGAAGGCTAACTGTCTATTTATCCGTTAGTTAATCTTACGTAACATTCTTGTGTGTAATTTCATCTCTCTCTCTCTCTCTCTCTCTCTCTCTCTCTCTCTCTCTCTCATGTAATGTTTGTGCCATATGGTGCTATATTCTTGTGATATTACCGTAATATCAAGTTCATAAATAAAGATCTGTCTGTGTGTTTACCCCTCTATATGTTTATCTGTGTCTATCAATCCATTTCTTCTATCCATCCATCCATCCGTCCATCCATTTAACCATCCTTCCATTCACTTGTCTGTCTATATACCAACCTATCTATCTTCCTGTCAATCTGTTCTATCTATCAATGCCAGTGTCTGCCTGTCTATCTATCCACCTGGTGTAAAACTCGTGGGACGTGGTGTAATAGTCACGTGATACCATGCGTGTATTTTCATCCAAGGTGTCAATTATTTCCTATCCACCTCACCTTCCCATCCACCTGCCTATCTGTCACTGTCACCCAATCTACCTATCCGTTTATCTATCACGTCAACAGGTACATTCGTCTACCCACCTACCTACCTACATATATTAATCAGGTTATCTGCTTACCTACCTACCTACCTGTCCACCTGTCGGCATCAATCCATCAATTCACCAATATAATTATCTATCCATCTGTGAATCTAATTTTCTATCCTAGCTATCAAATAATCCATCCATCCATCCATCTATCAATCTATATATCTATCTATTGCAGTCTATCTATCTATACTCGTAACAGGTGGTGTAATATTCCAGCGGTGTGGTGTAATACTATCGTCATTCATAATTGTCATCCGAGGATATTAATGGTATTATATCTATCCAACAGTTTGTGTATTTATCTATTTATTTAACTCTATAGTAGTGCCTGTCTATATCTATCTACTTATATCTATGCATCAATTACCTTATTTCCATCTATATATGTATGAAAGATATGTATGTATAAGTACCTCTCTCTCTCTCTCTCTCTCTCTCTCTCTCTCTCTCTCTATCACACGCACTCACTCACAGCAGCACAAATGACGTTACTACACGCATTACAATCGTGAGTACCATCCATTTGTACTCCTCTGCTGCTAATATTAAAGTACGCCACACCAGCATTACGACACATTACACCAATATTACATTACACAGACAGACAGATTAACAGATAGACAATGAAAAATACATAAACAAGAAGGATCACTCTTGAGATTTTCACACCTGCCCCCATGAAGTGGTCTAAGGGCTTCAAGATTTGACTTTATCTTGTGAGCTTGACCGTCGACCAATTGCTCTCAAAATGGAATTGCTTCGTTCTTGTCTGACTCTGAACCGTTCAACCAGTTTTGGTCTAAATCAGAAAAAAAAAAAAAATGAAATGACCACGTTCTATGACTGAGTTTGACCTTCCCTGTGATCCCGACCATTCACTAATTAATCTTAAAATCGAACCCCTCTATCCTTCTCTTACCCTCAACCCTTCCACAAAGTTTGGTGCAAATCGGATAAAAACTGTTTAAGTTTACCTTGCCGTGTGACCTTGACCTTTGACCCAGGGTTCTCAAAAATAGTAGGTCAACCTCTTGGCTGATCCTATAACTCTTAAATCAAATTTGGTCCATGTCAGAGAAAAACTGTTTTAGGCATTTTGTTGACACTTAAATACACGGGTCCAACTTTAACCAGGACTGTGACCCTGACCTACGAGTACTGCTATTAAAAAAATATAAAAAATCCGTCCCATGGCTATCACTACCTTTCCATAAATTCTTGTTAAAATCTGTTAAAAACTTCGATTTAATTTGTTCACACACACACACACAGTACAAAATAGAGAGAGAGAGAGAGAGAGAGAGAGAGAGAGAGAGGAGCATCCAGTATAACAACACCCACTCGCTTCACAAGAAAGTATTTAATAAGCAGGTAGATAGGAGTCACTGACAAAGCAAAGGTCAGCAACACACGCTTATTACACGAAAACTGCATCAGACAGATCAAAGATATTCAATTACTAACTGTGCCGAACCCATCACACACAACTACTTAGGGAACAAAGGCCTGACAATAAATGTATGTTGAGATTACTATGCGTCAAATAAAACAGCAAATGGGAGGGCACACGTAGATCGCAAGTCAAACACGCAACCATCAGGCCACCGTGACTCCTCTGTCTATCTATGTACAATATCCTAACTTTATTCCTTCCTTCATTTACCTGCTTACATGTCTGCATTTTTTTTCAGTCAACTACCTAACTGCAGTAACATATCACGTGTAATTCTTAATTAGTCACTGTTATATACCTTCCCTTTCATAACTTTCAACCTACCTATATACAGAACATCCATTAAATTCCTTTCTTCTCCAAACTCATATTTTCACGACATTTTCTTGAGCAGATGATACCGGAAACAAACTCTTGTAATTCTTCCTTTACTTACCTTATTTAACACACCTTCGTCAGCTTGGTCCCTTCGCTGCCACCCTCACGCCCACTCCAAGTCACACAGCTCTTGATTCCCGTCCAAATATTAATTTCTTCTCTTCACACAAGCAAAATAAATACACAAATAAATTATACGGACACCGATCATCACCACACTAGAGGACGAAAGTCAACACTATTCGGGACAAAAGAGC
Organism: Birgus latro; assembly: GCA_018397915.1. Taxonomy (NCBI): domain Eukaryota; kingdom Metazoa; phylum Arthropoda; class Malacostraca; order Decapoda; family Coenobitidae; genus Birgus; species Birgus latro. The sequence continues at coordinate 7,253 of JAGKTI010034900.1, read as the reverse complement.
CGGCAAGCGTTCCCTGTTGAATTTGCCCTTAATATTTCAACTGATTAAACCAAGACTAAGAAACTGTAGTACCGACACCTTTCCTGTTTCTCTACTCTCATAATTTCACCCTCATAGAAGTCTACCTAAATATATTGCAGAAAAACTGAAGATTTGTTGATAAAAAAATGTGTTAGATATTTTATCGATGGTATCTGGGTACACATTTCACGGCCCCTCACAATCATCCAGTTGCCGAATGCCTTAATGAACCCTAGCCAATTATAGCCCTAAAATGACACCTCTATCATTAATTGTGACATATAATTACGGGAGAAGTGACAGAATAGGCAGAATGTTAATTTCGTGAGGAATATTTAACTAGGCCATCTCCTCCCACGCGCATCCATATTTCACGCATCTCCCCCACACCAACAAGGCCCCCCCCCCCCCCTCTCTCCCCCCCCTTGCACATGCCCCTTCCTCCACCCCCCCCCCTCCCCACTCAGCAACTTATGCGCAGCAACTTCTCTTATGAACTTCGTGATCTAACTACTCGGTGTGTTTCAGTGCAGTATAGTTTATAATGATTGGTTGAATGCGTTTGCCATGTATCATTAGGGTCTGATAATTTTTCGTCTATATTTTCATTCCTATCACTCTCTGCCCTCCACCTTCCTCTCACGCTCCTCTTTGCACCCACCCTCCTTCCCTCCACCCCCTCCTCCTTTACCCTCCATCTCTCCTCTTGGACGCGCAGAATACTCTCTCTCTCTCTCTCTCTCTCTCTCTCTCTCTCTGCCACACCACACTGCCACGTCTTATGCTTTCACACTTTCCACCTCACACATGCACGTTTTCACTGCTGTACTGCATACTGCCACACCACACACTGGCATATGTCACACTGCTACACCACACACTGACATACCTCACAGTCACACCACACACTGGCATACCCCATCCCACCACACAACTCAGTCACACTCACTGCCACACTTTACCACACCTCACACTACCACACCTCACATTATCGCGCCTATCGTCTGGTCATTAAAGCCGAATTTCCCCCTCATACAATGGTAACGTAACACCACAATTTGCTGATTACTAAGTATCCTATTTGCACATACCTTACAAATTTACCAACACTTTGTGAACGACTAATTCGAGAGAGAACAGGAGCACTCAAGAACTACACACCTTCCCTAAGGCAGCACCATCCTATCATTCATATTTTTTCATTACCTTGACCTTAACCCTTGATCACTTTCATTCTACCATTTATTACTCATATAGTCCTAAATCATAAATCAAAATTTAGTGCAATTCCTTCCAATAAATCTTTCCATAACGTAGCTCCCTGTGAGACAGACAAACCATACAACGTTTCATTGCTGAGTTCACAGACGCTTGAACATGACCTAGTGGACTCAGGTGTATATTAATTATTATGGATCTGTGGGTGATAATATGCACCTTTGTCCACTACGTCTCAGTCAAGCATATATGAATCCAACAATGAGGAAGAGGCAGGGGAGTAGTAAGGACGTTCGTATCTGACTGTACTTTATACTTTATTCCTGCTATTTCCAGACCACTTCACTTAGCTGGTGTTATTCTTAGTAGATTTTGACTTGAAACATAAACCACGTCCACTCAATTCTGCACACAACACATATTCACTAGTTCATTCCAGTTACCTGATTTTTAATAGCTACAACTAATGTCATAGCATCTCACAGGCAATGAAAGTAGTCAGTGGTCATGCTACACTTATCTGTCAATAAATTCATGGTGGAAAATGTAAACACAAAGCATTAAGTGAAAAGTAAAACACTGAGAGGAAACATTATGTAAATATTTGCAAATGAAAGAAACTATCAAGACCGGGAACAGTATTCTTTGCTCTCAAGGTAAAGGGATAATTACCAATCTCTTCTCTCAAGGCCACGTGCACTTGCAAATGAGAATTCCGTAAAGGTTTTCTCAGCATCAGGTTTTGGGAAGGCTGCTTTGAGTAAAATAATATCCTCAATAACAACAGCTGCCGTTTCGTCGACTAAAGTTGTAGGCCTCTATATAAACTCAGTCTGGATATGACAACACGTTCTCTCAACAGGCATCACAGAAAACGGTCATAACAACATATTTTAAAGCAGTAACTCATAAAACCTGAAGTATGCTATTTTAAAAGCTTGAATAAGTACAAAAGGCCACTGGTAACTCACGCACATGGTAAAATAAATAAAAAAATAGTTTTCAGAGAGCAAGAAGAAGAAGCTGAGGACCCAGATATAACGACGAACATATAAACCAGTAGACAGGGTGATAAGCAGATAGACAGACTGATAATTAGACAGACGGATAAATTGTTGAAAAGTGAAACTGACAGTACAAGCATTACAATCTTGAGTACCGTATACCATCCATTTGTACTACTCTTCTAGCATTACACTACGCCACAGAGAGAGAGAGAGAGAGAGAGAGAGAGAGAGAGAGAGGAGAGAAGGAGAGAGAGAGAGAACAAAGCGAGAGAGAGAGAGAGAGAGAGAGAGAGAGCACAAAGGAGGAGAGGAAGTGATAAAGATAAAGAGAGAGAGAGAGAGAGAGAGATAAGGACTAGAACAGCCTTCCCTATCACACTCCTCTTAAAATACCCTCCCACTCCTCCCCCATCAATTCCCTCCGCCTTACCCTCTCCCCCATTCTTTAACTTCCACCACCGGCTTCCTTTTCCATTTCCCATCACTCCTCCTCACAGTCCAGCTCCTTTCCTTTCCCTCTCCCTTTCCCCTCACACTTTCTCCCACCCTAGTTCCTCGTCCCAGTCCCCTTTCACTTTATCCTCTCCCCTATTCTTCTCTCGCTTCCCTTTTCACTTCTTGTCTCCTCACCTCAGGCCTTACGTCCCCCTTTTCACTCCAACTCCTCTCCTCTCCTCTCCTTTCATTTTTCTCTCTTCCCTCACTCTTTCTTCACTCCTTCAGTCTGCTTCTTCCCTCTTCCGCCACCTCTCCCACCTTAACCCTTCCCTCACATGCATTCCTCTCCCTTCCCACCACCCCAGTCCCCCTCCCCCTTCCTCCTACCTTCATCATTTCCTTAATCCCATCCCTCTTCCCACCTGCTTACCCCTCCCCTCTCCCCCTCCCTTCTTACAATATCGCTTCCGTCTCTCCTCCCCTCTCTCACTTCCCACACTCCACTGATAGCGATATATTTCCCTAAGTTTAAACACCTTTTTCTCTATTACGCCAATATAGTCAGATATAGGTCATGTTATCGCTGCTAAGACCTGCAAAAGGAAAATGATTTACGTTAAGAAGGGGCTCAGATATGAAAGGGACCAAGATATGAAAAAGTCCCAACACTGCATAGGACTAATATGCGAAAAGAAGCAATATATTAAAACAATATACATTAAAAAAACAGGATCTAAGAATGAGTTTATATGTGAAAATGAGCTTATATGTGAGAGTTCATATGTGAAAAGGATTTACTGTAATAAAGGTTAAAGAGGCTTATGTGAAGAGGACTCATGACAAAGGGATCCAGTTAAGGAATGATTGTTAAAAAAATGGCTACATGAAAAAAAAAGGTCTAATGCAGAAATACAAAAAAGACCAAAGGATTCACGTAAGAAGAGGGATCGTGTCGAAAAAGAGCCAAGTCAGAGAGAATCCAAACAAAGGCGAACTTAATCCCTTGAATATGTGGCCCTTTTTTTTTTCTTTTCGTTCTTGCAGCTACCGAACGATTTTACTGACATTAAATCATCGTAGGAAGGAATCAGAGGTTAATAAATGCTATGTCTAACCCCACACTCACAAAAGTCTATCCTAAGCTGAATAAAATAGTGTAATGGTAACAAGGCAAAGAAAAAACTGTCTGAGAATCAAAGATGTTAATGAGAAAAAATCACTACCTCCTTCATTGCTAGGATTTCTCTCTAATGTTGAAAATCGTCTGGTGTTCGCCAAAGTAAAATTCCAGGGTTAATATTAGCAGAGAAAGTTCCAATCGAGGTAGATTCTGAAGATCGTGGCTCCTGGTATTTCTCTCAGCTGACCAAAGTGTTCTGGTATTAATGAATAAAATGTTCAGGAGTACATACATCAGGCAAAGGGTTAAGGAGAAAATACCAGAAAAGAATCACATCTAAAATTAAACCAGGTAAAAATCTCTTCAACACTGCGACACTAAAAATCAGTTCTGGCTACCAACTTCCCAAGCGATTTGATGGAATTTAGGGAACTGGCTTGAAATTAAGGGTTCACTGGAGCTGTATCAACGCCCTTGCTGTTCGAAAAGACTCTCAGGGCTTTAATACTATCACCTATCTATAGCAAAAATGAAAAAAAGGAAGACATCACGGTACTGAGAGGGGTTAGAAATAATTTTGTCTGTGGTAAAATCTAAAAATGGTTCTATGTACGAAAAAGAGTAAAATATTTGTTGTATTATCGTTAAAAAATCTGTGATGCAAATATTTCTCCACGCTGGAAGATAAAAACCTGTGAGAAAGCCCTTTTTTTTTTTTTTTAATCCTCATATCAGTGCTTTTTTTTTTTTTAAACTGAAAAACCCACAATCGCAAAAGAAAATTCATGAAAGAAAAGGATCTACTTCAGAAAAAAAAAAAAAAACCACAATACATCGTGAGGCAAGCTGACCCCTATTCAACTGTATTTATCTACTTATCTGTCTGTATTTCAATGTATCCATCTATCAAAGGCAACATCAAAACAAAGCATATAAAAATTAACACAGGGGATCCACATTTACATCAAACTGACTTCAGAATACGATGCAAAAAATAAAAATAAAATAAAACACACAGACCAGAAACGGACCAACGAAAAGAATACAATTATCAAATCCATAAAAGGACCCGCATAATAATTCCAGTTCTGAGAAAAGACATATATATATAAATCGAATATCTTTTGGAACCACAAGTATGAAGAAGTGTGAGCGAAAATAAGAAGCAATCTGGGAGGAAAAGTTCGGAGGGGAAGAAAGGATGGAGTTCAAAAACGAGCCAGCGCCCCCTACCCATCCCGTCAGGCAAGGAGGAGAAGCCGTAAGAATATTCAATTTTGATCCCTCGACACTTATTAAGAATTGGAAAGATTAATGGAATTTTCTTTAGAGTCGCCGCAAAGAAATGAGAGAGAAAGAGAGAGAAGAAGAGATGAAAGGAAAAGAAAGACAGAAGAAAGACAGGGAAAGAAAATGAGAAAGACTAGAAAGAACAAACCTAAAATAAAGGTGAGGAAAGAGAGAAAGAGAAAGAGGGTAAACCAGAGAAAGAGAGAAGCAACAGGAAGCACTATCTAATATTAAACGCAACGGGTGGTGAGGCAGGGTGAGTGAGGCTGGGTGGGTGAGGTAGTGCAAGGAGGCAGGGAGGGTGATGCCTGAAGGGTGAGGCAGGATGGGTAGGCTGGGAATGTGAGGCAAGGAGGGTGAGACAGGGTGGGTACGTGGGGAGGGTCAGGCAGGATAGGTAGGGAGGGAGGGAGAGGCAGGGTGAAAGTGTGAGGTAAGATGAGTTAGGCAGAGTGAGTGGGTTAGTGAGGGTTACTGGGGTAGAACAGAGAACAAGATAGATCAGTATTTTTAGGTGAGGAAGTGGGAGGTGGAGAGGGGAATGTAGGTAGGGAGGCAAGGCTGGAGGAAGGGAGGAGGGAGAGGGAAGAGAGGCAGAGGGAGAGGAAGGAGAAGAGGGAGGAGGGAAGGGAAAAGGGAAGAAGATGAGGGTGAGGGACGGGAGAGGAGCCTTCTTGCCTTCCTATCCTTATCCTTTGCTCATTTAATTAGATATCCTGTCCTTATCATCTTCTTAATAAAATGGCGATAAGAAGCATTAAATCTATTGTTGCCTGCTTTCCTTTGTAACCTTATGGGGAGGAGAGATGGGCAAGAATAATGGGGAGGGAAGAGAGGGTAGGAGATCAGAGGAAGGATTGGGAGGAAAGTGAGGAAGCTAGAGCTGTAAATGAAAGAGGGATGGACGGAGAGAAGAGAAGATGGAGGGAGGAACTGAGTTTGAAGGAGGCGTGTTAGGAAGAGCGACAAGAAGGAAAATAACAAGGGAGAGAGGGAAGGAAAGAAGAAGGGAAAGAGGAGAAAGAAGGAGGAAGAGGAAAGAGGGGAAGAGAGGAGAGGAGGAAGGGAAGAAGAGAAGGGAAGGAAAAAAAAGGAATATTGGAAGGAAAGGCAAGAGCAGAAATAGTAGGGAGGGAGGGATAGTTGAAGAGGAAAGAGGGAAGGAGGAGAAGGAGGGAAGGGGAAACTGGGAAAGGATAGAAGGGATGAAAACAGAAAAGGAGACTGGGAGGGAGATACAAAAGGGAAAGGAGAGGGAGGAAATAGGGGAAGATAGGCTTCATGTAGAGGATGAATGGAAGATGCAAGAGAGATATGGAGGGAAGGAGGGAAGAAGAGAAAGGGAGGAGGAGGAAAGGTGGAGAGCTAGGAGAAAATAGTGGAGAAGGCAGACCAGGAGGGGGGAGAAGGACAGAGAGGAAAAGGGAGGCAGGAGGGAAGAACGAGGAATGAAAAGGAAAGTGTAAGAGTGGGTGGAGTGAAGAGGGAGCAGGGAGGAACAGGCAGTGAGGAAAACTGACGGGAAATAAAGAAAAGAGGGAAATATGTAGAGAAGGCAAGGAAGAAAGAAGGTGTACGGGGGGGAAGGATGGAAGGAAGGAGGGGAGAGTGGGGGAAATCAGGAAAAAAGGGAGGAAATGAAGGGGAAAAAGGAAGAAGGACAAGCGAAAGGAATGAAAGGAGAGGGAAGGAGGGCAGGGGAAGGAGGCAAGGGAGGGAAAAGGGAGGAAGAGAGAAGGAGGAACAAGAAAGAGAGATGAGAAATAAGAGGAGAGAAATGGAAGGAAGGTGGGGAAGGAGACTGTGGAGGAGGAGAAGAGAAGGGTCACGGAGGGAAGGGGAGGAGGGAGGGAAGCGATAGAAACGAGGGGCGAAGAAGGTAGGGGAATGCAGAAGACAGGTGAGGTGAAGATAGGAGACAGGAAGAACAAATGGGTATCAAAACAACAAACAGGAACAGATCTATTAGTCCTTTGGAGGCCGTTTGTTCCATAGGTTATAAATAAGGTAACTTTTCTCTGAGTGACAAGGACAGCAAGCCAGAAAAGCCCCCCCCCCTTACCATTCCCCTCAGTCGAAGCCGGAAGTAAATACTGAAATGGACTCTTATGCAACATGGAAAAGCTGTCGAGTAGATTTCATAGTTAAATATGGATGGA
>JAGKTI010034898.1:0-11366 GCA_018397915.1 Birgus latro | reverse complement strand
TGTGTGTGTGTGTGTGTGTGTGTGTGTGTGTGTGTGTGTGTGTGTGTGTACTGTGTTTATTGTACGTTCATTCTTTAGAACAATTGGTCGGATAAAAACACTTTAAACACAGGCAACGCTAAGCTGTTGCAACACTCCATCTGACCAAGAACACACCCCTCACCTTTTTGCACACGTAACCAAGCGCATAACAGCCTCCATCCCCCCTTGTATAACACAGAGACATTAAAAGTTAAAAATTTCAGTAGTTTTCCATGGCAATTTTGAACTCATGAGCAGATCACATGAAATCATGACTCGTGTTTTTTTTTTCATTTAGGCAGCCATTTTTTACGATTATACAGGGTGTCCCGAAAATATATGGTGTAAATCATGGGGTGTGTTGCTGAGACATGTATGAATGATTAATGCTAAATGACCAAAATGCCAAATCTCAATAGTTTATTTGTTACAGCAAGTCTCAGGTGTGCTAGGAATGTGTTGGAGTCAGGGGATTGTCAGTGAAACATCCACCATTAACAGCGATTTATTTACAGACAACCTGTTATTAAGTAGTATGACATCAACATTCATAGCAAATGTTCAAAATTCCGGCCTTCTTGTTCAATGCATGCAGCAGCCCGTCAGAAAAGTGACTGTCGGACACGGTCCAGAATACCAGTATTGCTGTGTATCCATGTCCCACCGTCCTGCCACAATTCCTCACGGTTTGGGACCTCTGTAGCATACACCTCACTTTTCATGTGTCCCCAAAGGAAGAAGTCCACGGGATTGATGTCAGGTGACTGAGGTGGCCATGACACTGGGCCGCCTCGCCCAATCCATCGTCCAGGAAACTCATCATTTAAGTACTCCCTTGGTCTTCTAGCATAATGAAGTCGAGCACCATCATGTTGGAACCACAGCCTCCGACGTATTCCAATGGGTACATCCTCCAGCAGCAATGGTAATGTGTCCTCAAGAAACCTTTTGTATGTGCCAGCGGCCAGGCGCTGGGGTAGAAGGTATGGGCCAATAAGATAGTCACCAATGATGCCAGCCCATACATTGATTACAAATCCCACCTGGTGAGATCTTTGAGCCATTGCATGTGGGCTGTCAACAGACCAGGTATGCTGGTTGTATAAATTAATGATGCCATCTCTCAAGAATGTTGCTTTATCAGTAGATAACACCAGTGAAGGAAAATGACGGTTTTCAGTGTGCTGCTGTAGCAGCCACTGACAGAACTGCATCAGTGGAAGAGAGTCCTGATCAGTTAAAGCTTGTACCTTCTGATGGTGGTATGGATGAAGGCCATGTTGATGTAGGATCCTCTACACAAACATTACGGGCAATCCGTCAAATACTTTTTTCGGGGTCCTCCTCAATCATTTGCAGTACCTGGTTCCCCCTGTTGTTAGTGTGAATGTCCTGTGGTCGCCCTCTGCCACCAGGAACTGCACATGGACGAACGGTACCAGTCTCACGTGCACGACGATCAGCTGCAAGAAATGTTTGCCAATTTGGCACTCAACGGTTTGGATAACGCTCCCTATATACAGCCGTATTGCTTCTGCGACATTTCCACCAGCTGCACCCAGTGTCAGGAGGATATCTGGATAATCACCGAAGGCGTATTCCTCCATGTTTACTAAATTTAGCGTGATCCACTGACGCTGGTTGATACATGTTTTGCCGTCAACCTCTGTTGGTGAGTGTCGTGGAGTAACTGAGCACCCACCCTTTTCTAGCGCCTTTCATCAACTTGGTGTATCCCCATAACCTCCCCCTTCCCCAACCACCACCACCAACAACAACCCCTCCATCCTTAAACTACCATTCCCTATTCTACCACCTAGCATCGCCCATGTCATTTATGCCATAAAACGATAAACAGTGATAACAGTATCAGATGCCACACACGTTTTCGTAACATTAACAATGTTATGTAACACTGCCGACATACGTAGAGACGCCCACACAAATTTGTAGTACATAGAGCGCTGTCAATCCAGCTTCTAAGTTTCACATTATCGAAACACGTGCGGAGAAGGGTGGGAGTGAAGCATAGGCAAAGCAGTCAATTTGCCACGTGCTGTAACTCCTAAACTATTGAGATTTGGCGATATGCTCATTTGGTATTATGCATTCATACATGTCTCAGGAACACCCCCCTTGATTTACACCAGGTATTTAAGGGACACCCTTTATAATGGGTCCAGTCATGAAACTTCATGCCTAATTAGATATTTGTATGATTATTTATCAAGTACAGTTTCTGCCTCCTAGGTGTAATAGTTGCAAAGTTTTAAAAGAAAAATGCATTAAAATAATCAATTTTATGTATTTTTGCAATTTCATAACATTATGTAATCTCATGGCATCTAACTAAAGGCACCAGATGGCATATTAGCAACTATTCCTGGAGAGTTTGAAGCCTGTACCTGTAACGTAATAAAATAGTGAGGCACATAGTGCGGGGACAGGTTTCACCTCCAGTCGCTATATTTGCTTAAAAGTACAGTATTCCAGGGCTGTGAACACCAACACCCAGCGGCATCTTTATCGCTGTAGTGGCTACGAAAACTTCCAAGCGTGGCTCTTTCGTGGTCAGTTAAAAACGTAAGGTTACAAACTGAAGTCAGTGAGCGAATACACCCCAGGTGACGGTGTCTCAAAAGACTAGTAAAATCATGTGACGACACCGGCAATGTGGTGGGAAAAGTGCACAAGTATTAGACAGATACCTGATCTGGGGTGAAACGCCCCGTGTCCAAATGGCATTAGTGAACTATACACGGACTGGGCCGCTCCTTGCTGTGCTTCACTTCAAGTCCATTTTTATCCAGAGGTCTCGAGTGCGTCATTAATTTTTCATTTTTGCTCCTGATAGACAATTTTATTAAGCTTAGAAGAACACTATGTCAATAAAGAAATTAAAGAAGGCTGCATCTACCCCGTACAGTTCCAAAAGTTTCTCCTAAGCTGAAATTGTCTGGAGATAGCAATAATACATTGCAAATAGGGCATAGCAGTAAAGAGATTTGATTATACAATCGCCTGACGTCAGTGACCCTCGTAATGACGGAACTGAATCTTCTTGGCGACAGATACGCTGACCCGGCCGCGGATGCTAATTTAAGAAAATAACAAATATCACTGACTGCATACCTGCGTAGTGCCGCCATAATCGTCAGCCAGTACAAATGTCAACCGCCATATCCACCACTCGTCATAACCGTCAATTACCGCAACTGTCAGCAGCCATAACTGTCAGTCACCATAATCATCAACCACCACAACAGTCAGCCACTATATCTCAGCCACCACAACCACCAGGAAACAACACTGTCAACTACCATAACTATCAGCCATAGTGTCCTTCAGCCACCATAGCCATCAGCTGGCAGAACTGTCAGTCACCATAACTGTCATCCACAATATCCTTCAGCCACTATAACCATCAGCTGGCAGAACTGTCAGCTGCCATTACTGTCATCCACTATTTCCTTCAGCCACCATAACTATCAGCTGGCAGAACTGTCATTCACCATAACTGTCATCCACTTTATCCTTCAGCCACCATAACCATCAACTGGCAGAATTGTCAGCTGTCATAACTGTCAGGCACTATATCCTTCAGCCTCCATAGCCATCAGCTGGCAGAATTGTCAGCCACCATAGCCTTCAGAACACCAGCCACAGGACATAAGTCAAATGTAATAACAGCCACAACAACTGCCGGAATGGCCAATGATTTTCCTGCGTGAAATTATTAGCAACAAATTAATCCAGTGTTCTAATCAGGTGTCATCAAATACTGTCACAATTTTGGCCGTATCTGCCATGTTCGGCCAAGTCAGAAGTCTCAAGTTTTATTAATCTAATTTTAAGGCAAGTCAGGTCAACTTGGATCCATTAAGGTCAGTTCAGACACAAAGTGTCCCTTTAAAGTTTATTCAGGCTCGTTATCAGTAAATTTAATCCGATTCTACCACATGAGTCCAAAATCATTCATGGCCAGTAGGACCAACGAAATTCATTCTGAATCAGTTACATCCATTTACATCCAGCTGAGTTCAGTCGGGTTCATTATTGCTACGTTAGGCCAAATCTGGCCTTTTACATGAATTTCTGCAAGACCTATTCATTATAAGGAAATTCAGGTAGAGTTAGGCGCGTTCAGGTCATTTTGTTCCATGCAAGTCCTTCCTATCCATCGAGGCTCAGTCAGCGCAGTCCAGGCCTTTTTAGGGCCATGCAAGTCCATTTATGGCCGTTCAGGATCCTTTATATCTACTAAAGTCCGTGAGATTACTTCAGGTTCATTTAGGTCAGCTTAGGTTTATTGCACCCATTCGAATTAATTTCAGCCATGTTCAGACGCGTACACCGTTAAGGTCCTGTCACTTCCTGCCAGGTCCACAGGTCGAACTAGGTCAATTTACTGGAGTCAGGCCTTGATTAAAAAGTCAAAACTGACCCTATCAGTGCAGTGGCTATCAAGAAATGGTACATCAAGCCTTCCAGGTCCTTTCAGGTTTATTAGGTCAATGTAGCTCTTGTCTGGCCATGCTTATAAGTGCATGTTCCCAAAATCAGGTCTATCAATGCAATGTTTTTTAGGCATGTTGAAATAGGGCTTTTAGAACTGGGTGAGGTGGTGCTGTAAAGAACTGGGTGGTATGGCGCTGTGAAGAACTGGGTGGCATAATGCTGTGAAGAACTGGGTGGTATGGTGCTGTGAAGAACTGGGTGGTATGGTGCTGTGAAGAACTGGGTGGTATGGTGCTGTGAAGAACTGGGTGGTATGGTGCCGTGAAGAACTGGGTGGTATGGTGCTGTGAAGACCTGGGTGGTATGGTGCTGTGAAGAACTGGGTGGTATGGTGCTGTGAAGAACTGGGTGGTATGGTGCTGTGAAGAACTGGGTGGTATGGTGCTGTGAAGAACTGGGTGGTATGGTGCTGTGAAGAACTGGGTGGTATGGTGCTGGGTGGCGAACCACCGCCGGGAAGTTGTACTGTAGACTGCAGTCGAGGTATTCATTTTTGTGATGTTCGTCAGATCTAAAATAGTGGTGGAGGTAGTCATTTTTGGGATGTTCATCAGATCTAAGATAGCAGTGGAGGTATTCATTTTTTGTGATGTTTTTCAGTTTTGAGCAAATGGGTAATGTGGGTGGAGAAGACTGAGTTGGATGGGCTGGACGGTGATGGGTGGTGAGGCATGCCAGAGGAAGTATATGCCACGATGACTGGTGTTGGAGACCAGTAGGGTGCAAGTCATTGAGGGGGATCAAGATAATGAGTGGAGTAGGTGGAAAGTAGTCGGAGGAATGGACTACGATAATGTTGGGTGATGGGACAAGGTAGGACGAGTACACCCTGAGAAGTTGGGCGTTGGATAAGGGCGGTGTTGGCAGCAAGAAGATGTAGGTCACAAAATATTCTATGAGGTTCGATTTGGGGAGGTTGAAGGAGGAGTGGAGAGGACGGGTTGTGACAGTGATGGTCTGTGGGGGAGGTCCGGAGAAATTAAACTGTATAGGTTGGTGACCAACACAAGTGTGTTTATTGTTTAATACAAAGTTTTCTGTAACAACAACAACAACAACAGCAACCACTACTACTACTACTATTACTACCGCTGCTACTAACTACTGCTACTACCACTACTATAGGCAGTAGTCGTCGCTCTTATATGTCTGCCATTTCACGAAGCAGGGAAAAGGGTTAAACAATAATTTGTTTTACTCAATGCCTTTCTACACTTCAAAAATTGTTTTCCCTTTCCTTTTGTATTCTTGGTTAAATTGAACATGCAGCTCTCTCATTTGGTTTGAAATTCTTTTTTTTTTTTTAGATATATATTTTTTGTTACCCTAAATGGTGTTTTTGTTATGGAATCACTTACCTGGCTTCACTTGAACTGAACAGGGATGGAGCAAACTTCTTCACCGTTACGTTACGTTTTTTACAGCTGGTGTATTTTCATCAGGAGCTTCATCCTCTAGGGCAGTGGTTCCCAACCGGGGTCCAGAAGAATTTCAAGGGGTCCATAGGGATTCTATATATTCTTATATTTCTGCAACAAATACATACATTTATGTATGTATTTGTTGCAGAAATAGCTGCTATCAATTTTGCTAGCTCGCCCTATTTGGTTGTAGGGGTCTACAGGTGAAAACGTGGTTGGAAAAGAGGGAAGGAGACAAAATAGGTTGGGAACCACTGCTCTAGGGTATAGTAAGCTCAGGCAGCCTTAGGCGTTCCAGGGATGCCAGACGAGCTACCAGTGTTTGGAATTCAATTATGGCTTCCCTGCATCTGGCAAACGAGGCGACTACCTTCCTGATGGATCGAAGTCCTCAATGACTGATCATTTGTGTCAGCAGTCGGGATGGAAGACGACCATTGTCTGAGGAGATGAATGGGGCAGTGGTTCATGTCTGGAATATGTGAGAGGCAGACTAATGGACAATTATCAGATGACTGATTTTATTTTACCAGACTCTGTACCGCTAAAATATGCAGAGGGATAAGGCTGTCTGGTTAATGAATTATCGGATAGGTCAAAGCTCTCCTTTTTTACCTCCACGAGCGAAGTTGGAGGAGGTTATGTTTGTTGCTTGCCGGAATCGAAAGATTCGAAAAGCATGTTGGTCAGTTCCCTATGTTTCTCTGTCTGTCTGTCTGTTTGTTTGTCTGCATTCTACAGGTCAGTAGTTCTGAAAAAAAAAATCAGAAGGTAGATATCTAAAAACCCTGGAAGCTTATTGTTTTTCAACAAAATCGGTCAATGGCCCTGAGCTAGGTGGGGGGTTGAATCCCTGTCTTTAACATGGGGCAAATTCATATCTGCGTCAATTCTCCTCGGATCTTTATGAAGTTTTATAGACACACAGAAGCTGGCAATGTCTAACGTCTGATATAACTGGATCCATCCAGCAAGGGCCCCTTCTACGGCAATTTCATCTGTCTGTCTGTTTGTCCAGATGGTATCTTTAAAAGTTCTCGATGAATTTCAATAGAATTTTGTGGAGGGGTGGGCCATTGGCCAAGGAAGAAGTAATTAATTTCGGGGGAGGTCCGGGCCAGGATCCCGATCCTTTTTAATGGCAATGGCAATGGCGAGGTATGCACTCTCAGATTGCTTTCTAGTCTGTTTGTGTTATACTTAAGTGTCATGAACATTATTCGCCTTCATGTTTCCCTGTTCGTAAAACTCCTATCTTTCTGCCCCATATATTTGGTGGGAAACAAATTAAAATGGTGATGAAGCTTTCATATTTTCCTCTTTTATTTTCTGGGATCTTGCTATAATCAGGGTAGGAAAGTGTCCTTACAGAAATCTAGTTTACTGGTTATATCTTCATCTTTTAGGCTTTGACTTGGCCTAATATATTCGTTGTGTGACAGCCTATGAGAAAAACTTGTGTTCTTCACCAGCAAACGGGTTTGTGGAGACAGTATCTACCCTTTAGGCAGCCAGGATTACCCCAGGTGGTCATGTACACCTGCAGGAAATAACTGTAAAGAATGCAGTAAGAAGCTGGAAAATTAGTCATGTGGAGGGGGAGGGACTTCCAGAATGTTGATTAAATTTTGTCTTGATGTAACTCATGGTACATTAAATTATTATCTTCATTAACTTCATTGTTCCAGCTCTAAATCCCACTTTAAAAACCGAAATATAGTACAATATAGGCAATATAAATATCAAGGGAGAACTTTCACTGTCCTCAGTGCAATGGCCACACAATCATCCATTCGACATCCAGCTCTTTGCAATGCTGTGTTCATTTCAAAGACAGAAACCTCCAGCATTTTTCTTTTTTGATGTGTTACGCTAATACCTGTGGGATAATCATTTCGTCGATTACAAGTTTAACAAAAAGCGGTGCCAAGACACAGCAAACCCGTCCCTGGCAGTCATTTTAATGTTGGCGTATAACACAACAGGATATCTAGACAAAGATGTCACATATCAAATTTGGAGTAAATCGGGTGAAAATTGACGATTTTATGCCCATTTGAAATTTTAGGCCTGACCCACCTGACATTGATCCCCCTACCGCTAACTGGGGGGTGACACATGATGTAATGAGGCATGTTATAGGATGCAGATTTGAAAGACGCACCTCTGGATTTTGGTTTCATGTCGATATGACGAATTCGAAAGGAGTTATGGCAAAAAAAAAAGCTATTTTTGCATGTCCCTGTTTTATTACATTTATTGGCCCAACAGCTTGGGCCTTGGCCGATTTTGGTCCGAAATTTAATCAGGTGATCAGAAGGCAATAGCCCATTATCCCTGTAATTTTGCGTCAAAATCACACCCGTAGTTTTAGCGTAAAGTTGCTAACAGACAGACAGAGAGACAGACAGACAGACAAACAAACAAACAGACAAACCGAGTGAAAACAATACCCGTCTCCGAGCCTCTCCTGGCGGGGNAAAAAATGGGTATAACGCTGGCCATATTCGCCTCTATGCGTACCTTATTCATTTCGATCTCTTGTTAGTTCCTTTCCTTCATCAGGTTTGGAACCGTGCTTTCTCACACACTCATGTACGCTATCCATCTAACATCGTTCTGGCCTATCATGCCTCCTCCCACTGTCAAGGTAACTCACATATACTCTTTTTACCACCTTGTATACGGGTAATCTCTGATATCATCGTCTAAACACATTCTCTTGTACCCCTTTTATCATTAGACTTCAGTACTTAACGTCTTTCACGATTATCAAAGCTTCTTGACCTATTCAGCCAGTGCAATCCACACATGTTCTCCCATTCCATTGCTATATATGATGACTTGACATTAATCAAGGAAGATCCTCACTTCCAAGAGTCCTCTTGTTGCCTTCGTACTCAGTCCTCTGTTTTGTACCAGTACAGCACCTTCTAGCTGCTAGCATCAGCCACATCAGCCACTTTTTATACTTGAGACACTGTACTCTCCACTCCCTTTAGATTTTACCTCTGTTTCTGACTGCACCGAGGTACTTAAACACCGCCATCAGTTCAAATATTCTCTTCATTCTTCTGCATATCATACAAGGAGTCATGTTCATTATAAGCAATAATTGCTTTACTTTTATTTACATACAATTTTAATTGCCGTTCCTCACAGTTAATAAGTTTGGATATCTCCATAGCTCTCGTTCACTGTCAGCAAACAGTGCTGCACTATCTGCGTACACCATACATGCAATACTCTTCCAATCACAATACACCTTTTTTCCTTAAGAAAGCAAAACAAATAAAAATAAAAATGTTAGCATATTACATGACAGAATGAGACATACTAGGAAAGAGTCAAAACAAAAACGTTTGATACATAGAATTCATAACTGTATTATAAGAGGAATAACACACACACACAGACAAAAAAAATACAGGAATGCAGAGGAGGCAGCACTTATTTTAATAATATTAAAATGCATCAATGTTTGCTCAAGTTTCCACTTGATATTTTTCTTTTTCATTTAAGATATGTACAGTTTCCTGGAATATAGAAGAAAAGTGTTACTCTTTATGATATGGTACAAGTAGAGTTTAGGTTTGGTAACTACTTGATTAACTGGTGACAGATATCAGACACTTTATTTGACGCGATGTGAAAATGAAAATATGATTTATGAAAGTTGCGTACCGAACATCATTATTAATGTTAAGGACACATTAACCACTTCCAGGGTTTGTGGGAACATAATGATTGTGTGGAAATGATAGTTGAGCCCAGGGATACTTTGCATATCCCCCTCTGCTGTATTATTTGGGGGAATTGAGGTGGGGGCTTGACCTAAGTACTGTACGTTCTTAAAAAAACGAAAGGGTTAAGATGAGCCTGAGCGTAACATAACTAAATGAACTAATTGAGGTTAACGGAACAGGATGAGACTTTTGTTTGACCCATACTGCTTACGCTATGGTACATGACAGTTACATGTGGGGCTAAACAGTAGCTGAGTGAGCTGATCACCATCCACTCCACCAGCCAGTGATCAAAGCCAGGCCTGGGATGGGGTGGCAGGGTTGTTGGCACGCTGGTTGGTCGTGGGACATAGTTGGAAGAGAGGCAGTGTTTCCAGGAGTAGACTGTAGCACCAGTCGAACAGGGCAGTACTCCCGAGGTGGATGGAAAGCTGATGACAGGGATAGCTGGGGCTCCCGTTTCATCAGCCCTCGGGACTAGTTCCCGACCATCCGCCTTTGCTGAACTTTTTCAGTGTTTCATATACACGGAGAGTAGGCCAGCATACTCTCCAATACAAGTTTCTCTAACTGTCACCACCAAACAACATGCACAGTACACACTACACTAACTTTTCAAAATCAACATAATTGCAAAAAATAACAGTGCCTCGGAGTCCCCGGGGGGGGGGGCACAAATACCCCCATCCGCCCCTCTCCCGGTGATGACTCATGCCTGGAACCACTGTCTGACTCACTTCTTCTTCATTTCTGGAACATTCGTGGCCTTTCCTCAAATTTTCTTTCCATGGAACACAACCTCTTCTCCTCTAAACCTCAACTTCTCTTCTTAAAGGAGACTCAGCTGTCTGAGGCAACTGACAGCAAACTCTTTTCTGTATCCTCTTACTTTCTCTATACTCATTTCAAAGCCAAAGGTGGCTGTTGTGTATATGTATGCAATGACCTATCTTGCTCTCGTATTCCTGAACTTGATTCTTCTGAATTCTCTACTCTCTGGCTTCGGCTGTCCTGTCATTCTCTGACTAAATATATCTGAGCTGTTTACTTACCGCCTAATTCTACTGACTATCAAAAAATCTTCGACTATCTTACTTCCACGATGGAACACATTCTATCCATTTCTCCTTTCTCTGAAATTTCCATTCTTGGAGATTTCAATGTTCACCACCACCTTTGGCTCTCCTCTCCTTTCACTGATCCACCTGGTGAACAAGTCTACACTTTTTCTATCCTTAATGATCTAGAGCAACTTGTACAGCACCCTACCCGTATTCCTGATCGCCTTGAAAAAAGCTCCAACATACTTGACCTATTCCTTACAACTAATCCTTCTGTTTACACTGTTAATCTTTTCTCTCCGTTCGGCTCCTCCGATCACAACCTCATTATCTTAATCTGTCCAATTGCTCCGCGTGCAGCCTGGGGACCCTCCAAAGAAACGTCGTCTGTTGCACTTTGGAGCTGCGGATTGGGAGGCCTTCAGGCAGTACTTCTTTGATTTTCCCTGGAATGATTATTGCTTCCATGGCCGGGAGCCATCTGTGTGTGCCTTATGCACTACTGAGGTTATTCTCTCGGGGATGGAACCATACATTCCTTTCTCATATCCTTTGTCTAATGAAAGAAAGCCTTGGTTTAATCACGCTTGTTCTAATGC
>JAGKTI010034896.1:852-11367 GCA_018397915.1 Birgus latro | reverse complement strand
AAATTTTCAAATTTTACTCTAGAGTAAAATTTGACACTATGTATATACATCCTAACTCAGTCACACAAGATTCAGACTGTGGTGTGTGTACTATCCTGTTACAGGAGGAAACAGTGTCGCCTATGAGCGTAAAAACCTCGTCTTTACATTAAGAAAAGCAAGCTTGAGGGAAAAACTCCGAGACAACAGTGGGAAATCCTGCACTCAGGTCAACTGAGCGAAAATTCACTACATTTACATTAACAACTAATTGTTATGTAGCGTGGTGTATGTGATACACGGTGTAGGTGTGACAGTTGTAGTGTAACTGTACCTACGTGTAAGCAATAATAATAATACATATTAAGGCAATAATAAAGGCGACGAGGGCAGAGGCGATGAAGTGCCAGGGTGCAGCAGACGATCAATGGTCCTGGACATCTTCTTCACCCAACGACTGTACCTGTGGGGATGAGTCAAGGTGGAGTATCAATAGTGTCAATGCAACGGTTACACTAAATTACAATTTCATCCATCCAGCAATCAATCCACACACACACAAAAGAAGGTACTCTTTAGCCAAAAGTCAATTAATAACAAGTTTCGTACGTATGTCGCCATTATTTCCCCAATAGTTTCCTTTTCTAACCTACACTTACGCCTAATAAAAAGGCTCGCCGTTGGTGCCCTCGGCTGGGATCGTACCACGACTACCCGCCTGTCATCAGTGTCCTCGGTTGGCTCACCATGACTGCACACTTATAGCTATACTTACCATTACAAAGGGCTCGTCACCTCGACTGCCCGTTTGTCATCGGTGTCCTCGATTGGGCACACCGTGACTGCACACTTATAGTTATACTTGTCATTAACAAAGGGCTTGTCACCTCGACTGCCCGTTTGTCATCGGTGTCCTCAGTTGGGTTCACAGTGACTGCACACTTATAATTATACTTATCATTAACAAAGGGCTTGTCACCTCGACTGCCCGTTTGTCATCAGTGTCCTCAGTTGGGTTCACCATGACTGCACACTTATAATTAGTAAAGGTAGTCGAGAATCCCTATGCAACTTTGGCAGGTCACATTTTAACACCCTGCATGGTGTGAACACTCATGTGGCTTCTGTGTAATCTCCGGGAATCCTCAGGGAGGCCCTCAGCTCGAGATACACCACAAGGTAATTCAAACTCAGCCTCAGATTGCCTCTACGGGGTCTCGGACTTCCCCTCTTAACCTATCTTAATCTACGGTACATACAATATGCACAAGCCCTATGCTTACGACTAATAAGGGCTTGTCATCGGTGTCCCCGGTTGGGATCGCCGAGAATGTGCACTTATGAGCTACAGTACATATGTATGTACAGACCCCAGACATAGTATGTCCTGTGGGGCCAACAAGCGAGACGTGAGGTCTTAGCAGCATAGTACTGACTGGGAACCAAGCTAGTTCTTGGATTGCTCAAATCTGTTAGAACAGCACAGTCTTAGGGGACCCAGTGTACAACAGACACTCACATTAATCATCATTCAGAAGGTGAGACATCAGGTCTGCGCCCACATTGTCACTTCCCTTGATGTACCTCACATGAAAGTTAAATTGCTGCAAATACAGTGTCCAGCGTGTCAACCTTGCATTAGCCGTCTTAGTTGTGCTGAGACTAGTGAGTGGCATATGATCAGTTTCCAAGGTAAATGGTGCTCCGTACAAGTAATAGTAATATTTCTTGATACCATCAACCACAGCCAAGAGTTCCTTCTCCACAGTACTATAATTCCTCTCAGCGGGTTTTAGTTTACGGCTGTGATACGCCACTGGGAAAATTCCACCCTCCGATTCCTGCATCAGCACAGCACCTACTCCATCTTGTGAGGCGTTGGTACGCAGTACAAAAGGTTTATTGGAATTAGGAAGCTGTAAAATGGGCTCCTTACACAGCATGTTCTTGAGGATGGTAAAGGATCTCTCTTGCGCTTCTCCCCATTCAATGGTATTTGGGACATACTTCCGAAGCGTCTCGTGCAACGGCTGGGCAATGAGAGCAAAATTGGGGATAAAACTTCTATAATACCCCGCTTAGCCGAGGAACGCCCTGACTTGTTTCTTGGTCACGGGTCTCGGCGCTTCCTTAACTTTTCGGATCTTATCGCCCTGACACCTGCAGCAATTGTTGCCAACGATTTGTCTGAGGAACTCCACCTCACTGTGCGCAATCTTACACTTGCTAGGTTTCACAGTCATGTTGAAACTCTGGAGTCTACTGAAGACAATTTCCAAGAGTCTGAGGTGCTCCTCCAACGCGGCAGAATGGACAAGGACATCATTGACAAACATTTCTACTCCTACGGTACCATGGAGCACTTGTCTCATGACTCGATTTAATACTGCTGGGGAATTGGTGAGTCCAAATGGAAGGACTTTGTACTGGTACAAACCCCTAGGAGTAGCAAAAGCGGTGAGCTGACAACACTCGGGATGAAGGGGAATCTGGAAAAATCCCTTCGCTAAATCGAGCTTTGTGAAATATTGTGACCCTGCCAGCTTGGAGAAGATGGCAATATGGTCACCCATTGGCTCAGCATCCACTTTAGTAATTGTGTTTAGCCTCCTATAATCGCCACAAATCCTTACTCCTCCATCCTTCTTGCGGACTACTACCATTGGACTGCAGTAGGGAGATGAGGACCTTTCAATGATACCTGCAGCCTCCATGTCGGCAATTTCCTTATCTACTGCGTCCAGTAGTCGCATGGGGATTGGATATGGCTTAACTTTTACAGGAGTATTGCTGGTCAACTCAATCTTGTGACACTCAACCTTTGCGAGTCTAGGTTGGTCAGAGAAGACACCAGCATACCGACAGAGCAGTGACCTTATGACATTTTGGTCATCTAATGCTAAGTCAGTATTAAGTAAGACATCTCCGACAGTCTCCTCCTGCCGGGACTGAACGGTTAAGGGCCCTTCGTCAGTGTCCCTAGTTGGGATCACTGCGACTGCCCCAGTTTCTTCTGATGGCTGGTCACTGTCTCTTAGAACAGGAAAGCCAGCTTCTTCAGAGTTTGGCTCATAATACGCCTTCAACATATTAATGTGGAATCTTTTCCGAAGATTCCCCATCTGGATTATGTAGTTGAGGTCTGAAACACGCTCTACTACATCGTATGGACCTTCCACTGTGCCAATAACTTGTTCTGGGCAGTGGGGAGTAATTCCAGGCATTTATCACCTGGACTAAACTTCCAAAGCTTTGCTTTCTTATCATAATAAGCCTTTTGAACTTCGCGCGCCTTGATCAATTCTTCCTCAGCTAACTCGCATGTCGACTGGAGGCGGTCAGCTAAATCAAGGACATAGGTGTAGGTGGTCTTAACTTCAGGGTCGGGTTCTTTATCGTCCCATAACTCTCGAAGGACTTGAAGTGGACCACGGACCGACCTTCCATACACCAGTTCAAAAGGTGAGAACTTCAAAGAGTGCTATGGGGCTTCGCGATAAGCAAAAAAAAGAGGAGCAATGAACCGCGGCTATTCCTTTGGCTGTTCGGCGGCCATACGCTTCAACATCTTCTTGAGAGTCCCATTGAACCTCTCACACAACCCGTTACACATGGGGTGGTAGGGCGTTGTTCACAAGCCTCGGATTGATAACAACCTGAATGTTTCATTCATCATTGCAGAGGTGAACTGCGAACCCTGGTCGCTTAAGACCTCCTTGGGAATACCTACTCAGCAGAACACCTCAATTAATGCCTCTGCAACAGTGACGGCCTCTATATTCTTAAGGGCCACGGCTTCAGGCCACCGTGTGCTGAAATCAACGATAGTGAGGATGTACTTTGATCCATCACTAGCCCTAGGAGTGATTGGCCCAACAATGTCAACTGCTACTCTCTCAAACGGTTCAGAGATTANNNNCGCTTCAACATCTTCTTGAGAGTCCCATTGAACCTCTCACACAACCCGTTACACATGGGGTGGTAGGGCGTTGTTCGCAAGCCTCGGATTGATAACAACCTGAATGTTTCATTCATCATTGCAGAGGTGAACTGCGAACCCTGGTCGCTTAAGACCTCCTTGGGAATACCTACTCAGCAGAACACCTCAATTAATGCCTCTGCAACAGTGACGGCCTCTATATTCTTAAGGGCCACGGCTTCAGGCCACCGTGTGCTGAAATCAATGATAGTGAGGATGTACTTTGATCCATCACTAGCCCTAGGAGCGATTGGCCCAACAATGTCAACTGCTACTCTCTCAAACGGTTCAGAGATTATAGGCAATGGCTTCAATGGCGCAGGACGGACACGCCCGCGGTCAGTGGTACGCTGATACACATCGCAGGAGCGCACTAGCCTAGTTATTTCCTGTCCCATTCCTGGCAAGAAAAAGTCAGCATGGATGCGGTCAGAGGTTTTCCTTTGGCCCATGTGACCTCCCATCACTGAACGATGACCCAATTCCAACACTGCTCGGCGATACTTGGCAGGAACGACAAACTGCAGTCGAACCTCACCCTGGGGTGTTTGTGACTCACGGTACAGCCGTCCTCTCTTACGAAGGAACCTGGCTCGACCACCCCGCGAATACTTCGTCACATTACCCTCCAGTTTCCTACGCACTGAGGCAAGCGTCGGGTCAGACTGATGCTCTTGGACAACGTCTTGACTGCGTATCAGATCTTGCGGTGTTGCAATGGTCAATGGGGTGACACGGTTTGGAGCCTTGGCAATGGCTCGTGTTACTGCAGCAGCCGAAGTCTGTGTAGCAACGTCTATGGCGCAACTATTTTTGACGCCTGGAATGTTACCTATGATAAGGTCAAACAAAGGTTCTTGCATGACAACTGCAACTGTTGAACCTGTGTAAAAGGGAGATGCTACCTGGATACGTGCCTCAGGGAACAATCTCACTGATCCATCAATAAGTCTAACTTGGGTGTGCCTACCTGTGTACTCCTCGGGTCGAACTAGACTCTGCTTAATGGAGCAACCTGAGGAACCATTGTCCCTCAGAACATTTACAGAAACTCCTCCTACAAACCCTGGCTGGACAAGAAAAGCACTGTTGCCAGTGAATGAGTCAGAGGAGGCAGTAGCTAGTCATTGATGAGACTGAGGAGCGTACAATGCAGCAAACGTAGTGCCCTGTGAACTATATATCTTAGGGGTCGTACCCGAACTAGTTGAATGAGGAGCTGTACTCACCATCTGAGCAGCAGGAGCACTGACGGCCTGTGAAGGAGTGTTCACCGTCTCAAGGGGACTAGTGAACTGTGAAGGCGGAGCTGTGTTGGCGGGACCAGCACCATCGTGTGCTTGTAGAGGAATGAGGGCTGCGTTAGCCTCCTGCCTCCGATACACTGGGGCTGGTGTCGAAAAGGTTTGTCCCAGTTGGCGATTGCGTGGCTGATACTGCTGTTGTTTAGGGTACTGCTGCTGGTTGGGATACTTCTGCTGGTTAGGGTACTGCTTGTACCTCTTCCAGTCAGGTTTCTGTGTATTCTGCCCCTGGTCCTTCTGCGGTTTGTTTGGACCATGACCATTATTTTGAGAACGGCCTTGATGCTGGGGTTCAGTCTGAGATTGCTTCCCAAACTTAACGGTATCTTTCTTATTCCATGGCTGTTGCCTACGAGTTTGGTATCCGTACGCGGTAAAGAAAGCATCAGCCTTCTCTACCATTTCGGAGGCATCCTTCACTTTGGACATCTTTAGCTGGGCTACAAGCTCAGCAGGCCACGACTTTTCCAGCTGGGTGCGCAGCACAAGGTCAATCATTCCCTCTCGCGTGCTGGGAGTCTTGTCCTTCTCCATCCACTCGCCCAAATATGCTGTTAGATGGTCAAGAAACTGAACAGCTGTCTCCTTTTCCTGGAGATGCGCCCTCATGAACTGACTTCTAGCATGGTCAACAGTAAGACCGTACGCTTTGATGAGTGCGGTCTTCATCATCTCATATGTGAGATTCTCTCCGCGAATTCTGTGAAGAATGTCGAGGCGGGGCCCTCAAACAGGCTAAGAAATTGAAGCTGCTTAGCTGCCTCATCCAGATCATACAGGTTTGCCATGTCTTCGAAATGAGCTATAAATGGCTCGATTCGCTCGCCTTCCTTGTAAGAGGGAAGCTTGAGACGTGGAGTTGCTAGAAAAGGCGCTGAGAGAGCAGAAGTGGAGCTTGGATTGGCTGCACCTGGTGTGCCTGAAGCCAAGGAGTCTCGCTTAAGCTTGAGCACTTCCACCTTTTGTTCACGTTCTCTCTCTCTCTCCTCATGCTCATGTTCACATTCTCTCTCTCTCTCCTCACGCTCATGTTCATGTGCTTCTTTCTCATGCTCGCGCTGTTCTTTCTCATGCTCGCGCTGAATTTTTCAGAATTTTTCGCTCTTCACGGGTGGCATTCTCACGTTGCTGTTCGAAACTGAAGCGCGATAGGACATAATCTCGAATTTCCTGAGGGTTTGTAAGCCCCATGTCTTTAGCCTCTTGCATGAATGCACTAGATTCCATCGTGCTTGGTTTAAGAGTGAGTGACAACTGAGACTAAGTATGAGTGAGTGATTCAGCAATAAATTTTTGGCTAGGAGTTTATCCTGGCGAGGTCGCCAGATGTCAGGGGAAAATGAGAGTTTTCTCTGGCGTGTCGCCAGATGTCAGGGGAAATTTAAGTATTTCCAAGAGATAATGAAATATTGTATAATTTGTATACAATGTAGCTAAGTGTGCTATGTCACTTCGCCAATTCACTAGAGTCGAGAATTATAGACTTTCTCAACGGTACGCAGCAGAGACTAGACGCTCTATTGGGCTGCAATATTGTACTGTTGGCCTACGAGAAAGTTTCTTCTCCCCCTCCAACAATAAAAAAAAATGATAATAATAAAGATAACAGGCTCTTGGCTGAGCCAAACTCCTAGCTAGCACAACGGATTTAAGGAGTGATGCCAAAGCTGGCCTAAGTACCAGCCGTGATTTAATTCAAAAGTTGTGCTAACGTAGAGTAGCAAAACTGTATTAAATGAGTGGGAAAATTAAACACGGCTGTTATACTTTAACAAAGCTCAAGAAAACGAACTGTAAATTTATTAATTTCAAACAAATGAATTTACGTTACATGAAATTCAAATCAAATGAAAGAAATGCACTCACTTATTCAGTCAAACGGCTAAATATTTCAAAAAGCTTAAGCCTAGGAAAAAACAGAAAATACTGATCGGTATGGATGAACCAGAGCTGCTGTGACGATCACCAAAGTGGGTGGAAGCTGCAGAAGACACGCCAATACAAGCCGAAATCTGAAAACGCTAAGAAAGCACTGAGCCTAGAAAGGCACCCCACGTTGCTTCGTGTCTACAGGCAGACTGAGCTCCCATTTGAATCGGCGGCGTGATGAGCGTGGGAGGTACGCGCGCATGCGCAATGGGCCTGGAGCGAAACCCGACAACTTAACATTATCGTACATATAATAATTTGCTCCTCCACAAAATCACTGGATGTCACGATTTAACTTAACGTGATTTTACACTGTAGAAATTTCGTGACAGCGAGCACATCATAGCTTGTGCCAGCCGCACCTTAAACCCCGCCGAATGCAATTATGAAGCTAACAAACGCGAATGTTTGGGGGTCGTCTGGGCCCTTGATTACTTCAGGGCCTACCTATCGGGCACCAGCTTCACTGTCATCACGGACCACCAGTCCCTCCAGTGGCTGCGGAAGTCAGCCACCCACAACGCCCAGTTCCTCCGCTGGCGCGAATCACTGGAGGAGTTTGATTACGAGATCGCGTACCGGCCTGGGAAATTACACACCAACGCCGACGCCCTTTCCCGCCTGCCAGTACAATCGCTCCTCCCTCAGTCTGATTTAATCCAACACTGGCAAGATCGAGATCGACCTCCCTGGATTCCCCAGCAGCTTTTCAACAAACTCCACCTGCAAGGGGACCAACTCTTCACGCCTTCAGGTCACATTGTCCTTGACCCGGACTCCGCCATGAGCATCCTCACTCACCTCCACTCGGACAGTGGTATCCACTTGGGTACAAAGAGGCTGATTCAGGTCTTCAATGACCTCTACTGGGTCCCCAACCCCAGTACCCTAGCCCAGCGTGTCACCCAGGCGTGTCGAGCATGCTGCCTAGGGAAGGACATTACCCGCACAGCGGGTCCTACCGGCAAAATTACCACCCACAAGCCCTGGCAGCTTTTATCCATTGATGTTGTCGGGCCCCTGAAACCCAGATCCGGCTGCCGTTACATCTTTACCTTCGTCGACGTGTACACAAAGTTCCTTATCGCTTGCCCGGCCAAGGAACACACTGCCGTCGCCATAGCCGACGCCCTCATGCGCCACGTCTTCCCCTACTTTGGCGTCCCCCAGGCCATTCACTCCAATAATGCCCTGAATTTATGGGTCAAATCTGGAAAGAACTGTCCGTCCTGTTTGGGTTTTCCATTTCGCACTTCTCCCCACACTGGCCCCAAGGAAACGGGGTATGTGAGAGGAGCCATCGAACCCTCTTAAACCAAATTAGGACCCGGATCCAGAGCACACAGGATCAGGAATGGCCTGCCCACGTCAAAGTCATCCAGTGGAGGATGAACACCTGTCCCCGCGACGATGGCATCACCCAACACGAACGGGTATTCGGAGAGGCGCCCCTCCTTCTCCCTCTCTGACAACATCTCCAACCTCCCGCCCCGTCCTCCCTCGTGGACCCCCTATATCACCTGAAGCATCGCCTGCAACACCTGCACGGCCACCAGGAAGCTCAGACAGATTCCTCCCCTACTAACCCTTACAAACCAGGTGACGAGGTCTTCGTAGCCTGCTTGCCCACCCCTAGTAAGGTTGCCCCTCGCTTTATGGGGCCGTATGTAGTCACGCAGGTCCCCAACCCCTTTCAAGTCGTCATCGACTACCACGGGACACTACGCACCTACAGGAATCGCCACGTCCGCCCCTCCCGTGACTCCACCGGACTTTACACACCCACCCCAACCACGAGGGCCGGTCCCACGCCAACCGCTCCCCAGGAAGAGCCCTTTGTTTATTATTCCTCTCCCTCCCCTTCCACCCCGGCTTCCACCACCACACCACCAACTCCACGTGCTCACTGCACACCTGCCAGAAATGTCACGCTGGCCTCCGCACTCCACGCCCAGCCCAATCCCCACCCCGCCAACCTCGCCAACCAACCATACCCTGCTACCTCGCACTCCGCCTGCCCCCACCCCACCTTCCCTTTCCTCGTCGCCGCCCACTCCTCACCTAACCACGACCACAACCCGTTCCGGGCGCGTTTCATGCCCACCCGTGCGCTACACTTCAACTCCTACGCCCACCCATTAGCCCCGTAGCGACCAACCGCCCACCCCACCCACCAATACCACCTCAATATCCCTCCTTTCTCCACACCTTGTGTGGAAGAACCTGCACCACTCCATTTCCAGGGGAACACCGCACCCACACTCCACCGGCAATATAAGCCGCACCAGGCTGCCTCTGGCCAGCATTCGCTACCTGGACACCACTGCCACCACCACCATGCGTGTCACCAGAGTCACCTGGATTCCCACCTTCGGGCGAAATCTACGTGTGAGGAGCACACGGCACCTACTATACCTCCTCCAGCAGGCGAACCACCCTTCCACCCTACGGGTCGTCTACGCGCCCCAACTCACCGCCAACGTAGCCTCCAACCATTGGACGTCCTTCCTCAGCCACCTCAACCCTATCCACAGGACGGCTAACACTCACCTGTACCACCTACAGTCACGAGGCCGTGACTTCAACACAGAGGAGGGTGGTGAAATACAGGAGTTAGGGGTTGGAGCCGCCAACCACACGGCGAGTGGAGCAGACGACACCAGCTCCCCCAACCCCACCAGATCACCGGGGGATTACTGCCAGCGCAGCGCAGCTGGGAGCAGGAACGACCTACCTGTTCAACTTCCCGGCACCCCTCTTGTGCTCAGGTGAGGGCCCGGAAAGGTAGCAGTCGCCGGCACCTTGTCTCTGGCCAGAGCACAGCTCTGCAGGTAAGGGGTGGAGTTTACAACTCCACACAGCACCGCGGTACCGGCCATTGTCGTACCGGGTACGTGGCAGAATTGGCCTTTGTCCGTTTCCCAGCTGTTTCCCCGCCACAGGGCCGCGACACGGACGCATGTCAGTCAGGCAGGACCGGCCAGCAGTCGTCCGTCTCCTGTAGGCGTTCCCCCAAGAGCGGCACCGCGGTACCGGCCACAAGCCGTACTGGGCATGAGGCAGGATCGGCCATAGTCCGTCCCTCAGCTGCTAGTGACCTAAGCTCATCGACACAGGCCATAGCCGTCCCAGAGCTCACCTCCTCGGTGTCAGCCACGAGCCATGCCAGGCCTATCACAGTGCAGGCCACAAGCCGCCAGGAAAGTAGGCCCAATACAGTACAGGCCACAAGCCACCAGGAAACCATCTCTCCCTGTGCCCTCTCGGAGTCAGCCACGAGCCACACCAGGCCTAACACAGTGCAGGCCACAAGCCGCCAGGAAA